>OZ020518.1:21842855-21984784 GCA_963971425.1 Bryoerythrophyllum caledonicum
AAGATTATAGTGTTTGAAGTCAAGCAAATGGTTCATTTTCTTCCCTGTGTTTAGTGGATCAGCAGACTTTGACTTCACTTGGTGTCAAATTTTTGCACTACACAAGGTCTAAATCCATTACCATCTTGTTAAGCATGATGTTAATTCCTTATACACCAATTTTTAGAAGTAGAGGATGGGTGTAGCATGTTCAAAACAACTATGCAAGGAGTGGAGGTTGAAATTTGCCAATTCACACTTTAATTTTTTGTGAACATTTAATTTAATGTTTTAGATTGATAATCCGAATGGTCAATATGAAGGTTTCCACCGCATATTGTTGTGGGAAAAATAAAAAGTGAAAAATATAAAGATATCTAGGTTTAACGTGGAAAAGAAGAAGTTTTTTTGGTACCTTGCCCAACAATGAGTGACAATGTGTGAAAATGTTTGACATGAGTTGGTATGCTATTTTTCGCTAAAGACAATAACTTTTTTTGACAACATGAAGGGGAACAATACTACCTGGGAGTATTGAAAATCTCACATTCAATAGAGTGTCCTAGCAAAAGTTTTTAGAGGTGCCCGAGGTGCCCGCTCTCCCCATTTGAAATTCAAAACCCTATCACTTTTTCATAAAATGTCCAATTTTGTAAAAAATTGTTTTCCCACTAAGGTCTTGGTAATGCCTTTCTATGGTAAGAATTTCAAAGAGGAATGTTTGAAATTGACAGCATAGGAACCTGACCGAACTTTCAAAAAGCCCATTTTTGACACTTGGTCTTGTAGGGGTTAAGTAATATCTTAACTCTCACCAACATCTACTCCAATTCCTAACGCGTGTGCTGAAAAAATGCATGTATATCCAAAGGGCAACAAACATTTCTCGAACACTCCCGCCTGTCTGAAACCCCGTATCTTCAAAACCTAGGGAATATCATTGTGATATCTAATGAACCCCGGAAATACCATTATGGGACTAGGAGTATCACCCAGATAGGATCATTGGGTATGCTCTTGTGGCCCATTTTTATAAGAAAAGGGAGAAGAAAGTAATTAGTGAGGATATCACGAAACTTTCTTCCAATTTAAATTACGTAGCTGTTCAAATGTTCATCCTCACTAATTTTGTAGTCCTATATATATAACGCACTTTAGGAATTAGTGTCACATACACACACTATTACCAACAATTAGTGTAGTTTCGAAACTAAGGTTCTCATGCCCAGGGCGAATTGACCCCCTCGTTGGTACTTACCCGAGGGTTCACGAGGTGGTGCGGCCACACCTGGCCCCTATTTTTTTTTGGATGGGGCCCTATTTACAGCAAGAGAGAGTCTAGCGAGGTAAACAATGACCGTAGGCCTCAAATTTGTCAAAAAATTTCCAAAAAAAGCCTATGGACCCCCCAAAATAAGAGGACCAAAAAAATGACCCCATGCAAATCAGACGGGGCCCACCTTGGGTAAGTACCAACGAGGGGGTCAATTCGCCCAGGCGGTTCTCATGTGGTTCAAAGCCTGTAGACCCAAAGTGGTAGGTGCTGAGTAGGAGAAGTTGAAAGCCACGTTCATAAAAAATGGATGTAACGAATTGCGTCCAAAAATAGATACAATCACCCAAGACAGTGATCAGAATTTTGTGATTAATCACTGAATCAAATATGCATCATGTTACAAAAATTGTCGAAATTCATCTAAAACATTGAATAAATATCATCTAAATATGACATTTGCATGCCTTGGAGGCAAAGTCATTCGTGGGAGCTAAACTCACCAAACTAATGATGCATGTCATCTAGAGGTGACGATGAAATGCATCCAACAGACTGGGAGTCAGGAACAAGACACAATATATATAGCTCTGTCACGCTAGAAAATCAACATAGTTTATGACATGCAATGTTGACTTGGATTGACCATGTGAAGCTACGTTGGCGGGTATGTGTCGGGTAGCCTCATAGGGTTTTGACCCTAATCTATTATGTAGAATAGAATTTAATAGAATAAATTAATGTGGACCTACACTGACCAACAACTTAGGACTGCTTTAGACTATGGTGGAGAAGTTCACTTGTGAAAAATTATAGGGAAATAGAGTAATACGATTGGAGTAAAATTTGTTCTTCATTGGATTGGGCTTAGATTATGGCCAAGACTTGTCCGATGGAGAACTTCAAGCATGGATGAAAAACTGACATGGCCGTCTATGTGGCAACACTTTTTATAAGAGTTCTTCTCTGGTGGTTAAGTTTCTTGTGAGTCCTCAAGGCCCCGGACAAGAACACTGGAGAAGAACATTCCAACCGTTGCCTCAAATAACCATGTCTTGGCCAAAACTTCTTGACTGGCCGTTGTACTTCTCCACCATAGTCTAAAGTGGCCCTTATAAACTTGTGCATTAGTGAACCTGATCATCAACTATCTATATAGGTCCTTGCTCGTGATTAATAATTTGCACAACAACATCCTACAAACCTGCACAATTTTCGAGCTATAAACTAGGGCGGAAGATTGACTTACAAACTGGATGCGTCAACAGAGTTATCCGCAAAGTACCCCAAATTCTCAGTTTCTAACATGTAAAATGGAAAAGCCAGGGTCGCCGAGTCCACTGGCAGGGTTTCACTGGAGACCTTGAATAGAACACTGGATAGACTAGTTTTTGAGCCCTAGAATTCCCAAACTCGAGTTTGTGCCTGGCCTTTATTTTAAGCAAACTCTGACCCTTCAAGTCATGCACAACTCTAGGATTGTAGGATAAATACCAGAGTGTCATGACGTCCATGATTGTTCTTGTTCGTTTTTGGGAGATTTGTGCCATTTGTGCCATAAATAACACCTCCTCAAAACCCTCAAATCTTGAATTTTTTCACAGGATTACTTTGCGGCTACACTCAAATACAGGTTAGATTCTCTTTTGCATGAAAAAAAGAGGACAAAAGACCGGTTCCCTTTACAAATAACTCAAACATGTTGCAAGCATTGCACCAAACTAAGTTAGAGCAGCAGAGATGTGGCATGGAATTAGTGTGGGATTTATCAACACCAATTTTATTCAAGAACCAAAATTAAAGTGGTCCACATCAATTTTTTATCCACATTACTAATGCATCTATACTATGTATATAAGGGGCTGTTTACACTTGAAGGTTTGGGTTGGAGCCTGTAGACACAAGTGGTACCCCGCTTGAAGGATGAAACCATTGTAAGCGGGGTACCTTCCACCAAACAAAGGAGTTCTAAGTGGGTTGTGGCCCAAAAATTAGGAGTAAACCCGAATAGAAGGGTAGTGGCCCATTGTGTACTTGGGCTGAATTTTTAAGTAGTTATATGAAAATGGGCTCTTTTGAGAGCTACCCCATAGTGAAAGAATTTGTATTATTTAAATTACAAAAACATAAATGTAACTTCAGCAGTAAATTTCAGCAGTAAATTGCAGCTGGAAATTTCAGCAGTAAATGTTAACAGTAAATTTCAACAGTATATTTCAGCAGTAAATGCCGGCGGTAAATGTTAACTTCAACAGTAAATTTCAGCAGTGAATGTCAACAGGAAATGTCAGTAGTAAAATATTATAAATGATTGGCTGAAATCCGTTTTGAAAAATACTCTCCCGGACTTTGGGAAATACAACCTCCTAGAGGTTGTAGGAAATAAGTCTCCTTAAGTTCCGTAAAACACTATTCAAATCTGCCATGTAGGATTCCAACTAGGTTTCTCATCCACGGAAAACACTTTGGGCCACAGCCCATATTTTGAATGATGTAAACCCATTTCCGGGGTACCAATTCTTTACTCCAATCACAACTCGGGATTTTTTTGGGCTCCAACCCAAACCATCTAGATGTAAACAGCCCCTAAGGCAGGTTCCTATGGTCTCAATTATCTTCATAAAATGTTTCAGAAATCCATGATCATAATTAAGACCATAATGACCTGCCTGAACCAAAAAAATTCCTTGCATGACTCTTGTCTTTTAAAATTCAAGAATCTTGGCTAACTTTAACAGTCCTAATTATGCTTTATGCGGTATGAGTGCAAACTTTAATCAAGAGTGGCCCATGCAATTACGTGATTAATTAGGACCAATAACATTGATGAAGCAATGATGTATAGAATTTATATAGAATCCACCTTAATTAAATATTGAGACATTCCAGCATTTAACCACCTCTCTTTTATACTATTAAGGACCTATGCTTTAACTCCCTAAAGGATCAAGTCTCCATCAAGGGGACAAAAGTTATAACTTTGACTGCAATTATCTTCAATCCATATGGTCAAAATTCACATTTTTTTACCACATCATCTTATATATGTTTAGAAGAAAATCCAACTTGATTATAATAATAGGAAGTAGATTCTTCCGAATGCCTTGGCACTGTACGAGTTAAAACACGGTTTTGCAACATATCATAACTTACTCTTCAAATGATTTTACCATACTATAGCAATAAATTCAACTGTGTTCAAACTTTCTGTTCTAAAAACTGACACGACCCATAACAACTTCCTACTACTGGTCATTAACATTTCTTATGTGCACAACCAGGCGAATCACAAAACCGTTATTGCAGGTGACAGTCCCACCATTCTGATGAGAGGCCGATGTGGCGAGATGGGTCGTTCAGAGGAGATGACGCAAAGATGGGTCGTAGGCGAGGCGTGATGGGGTCGTTTAGAGCATATCCACCCCGCACTCAAACCGCCAAACTGGCGGTGCGGGGTGGGTAGGGTGCCCACACCGCATGCCCCAAAATGGGGCATTGGTGCAGGGTTTTGCAGATTAGGGGAGGTTGAAACGGGGAACTGGGGTTGGGCACCCAGCTCCCCGGGGTTTACAGTTTCGGCCCCTCCACTCCCTGCATGCCACATGGCATGCCGGAAGTGGAGCGGTCGGAATTTAGTATTTTTTTTTAAAAATAATTAATTTAAAATTAAAAAAAAAACATTTTAAAAAAAACATTTTAAAAAAAAAACATTTAAAAAAAAACATTTAAAAAAAAAAACATTTAAAAAAATAATAATCTTTTAAAAAATATATATATAAAAATTCTGACCGCTGCCGGGCAGCTGCAGCTGGGTGCGGGGAGGGGAGGATAACTCCTCCCCCGTCTCCCTTAGCCCACATCAAAATCTCCCCCTGGCGTGGGAGTTTCCCTGCCAGGGGTGGAGATGCTCTTAGGTCGCGGCATTTGTTGACATGAGGCGCAGGCCTGTTTGGGTAGCACAGACAGGTGCTGCGGAAGCAACAGAATGTAAGATTGAGTCGGTGTTGGAGTGCAATGAGGCCCAACCGTGGCACGTTTTGGTGAGGTGCTGGTTTGGAAAATGGAGCATCTATGAGGGCAAGGAGTGCGAAGAGTGCAAGGGGATCATGCCTTGCTCCACCAACACGGGCGAGAACGTTATGCTCCTTATTCTGTACAGATTCATGCTCTTTGAGGCCGCATTGCTCCTATTCGAGGCCGCACAGCTCCTGTCGGAAGGCAGCGATCTCCTCCTCAACTCGGTCGTTAGCCTTGGATCATTGGCGAGGTTGATCATTGGTGTGGCTTGTGCTGCAGCACTATTCACAAGGGTAACTTAAGTTGCCTTTTGTGAATAGTGCCACTACAAAGCAACACTATTTAAAGGGCCAACTTAGGTTCCCTTGTGTGAATAGTGCCACAACAGAGCAATACTATTCACAAGGGGAACTTAAGTTGCCTTGTGTGAATAGTGCCACAGCAGAGCAACACTATTAACAAAGCACCTTAAGTTGCCCTATGTGAATAGTGCCACAACACGGCAACTTAAATTGCTCCTCATGGCAATATTCATCCGTTGTGGTAGTATTCATCCACTGCTACATCATTTCCTTATGTCCTTCATTATTTCACACCAAAAAGCTTTTTAGACACAAAGCATTGTTTTACAAATTGAAAAAGGTGATGCATCAAGGATTTTCTACAAAAAAGAAGATTGTTCTTTCAAAAGAACAATGTGCTCATTTAGACAGCCATCTAGTACTTTTGCACAATATAGGATCAAATGATGGCGATGTGGAATAAAATAGGATGTACAACTATTGTAGCTAGTATAAATGTTATAGGTTGAAATGCCTGTTTCCAATAGGTGAAAAGCAACATACTTTTAGACTTTAGTTTAGATGACATATTGTATTGGTTACATCATGTATCAATTGAGTATTTATTGAGTATTCATTGAGTATAGAGTATTTACTGTATCAATGGTGTATTTATTGAGTTCATGTCATGTGAAGCTTGATGCCTTCATGTAAGTTTGTGTAAGTTTTTAATAAACACATTAATTTTTGTATATGGAGTTGTATTATTGGAAAAGGCATGGACTTTGAAGTAAAGAGGGGAAAAAATCAAAATGCCTCTAATTGAATGCAAACTTATAGAGTAAAAGAGAGCAATACATGATGAATCTATAATTTGTGCATGCAGTGCTTGAAATTGACAATCAACATACATTTATAATTTTCATTGCAAATAAACAATATATGAATTTGCGGCTTATATAAAAGGAATGTAGGTTTAATTCTAATTTTCCATTCTAAATGTTGTATGCGTAGTATATCGAAGGGTGTGCATATATGTGATTGAAATCCATTGAGGCTATTGCAAACGCTGCAGAGGCATATGTTTTTTTAATCAATTTTGACCATATAGCTATTGATTGCCAAAAGCATACTATGTTAAAGTCTTTATATTTGATTAAATTTCCATAATATTTTTTTCCATTTTTCTTTGCAAACCACTTGTTTGTGTATATCATAAAATCATGGCGCACATATGTAGGTCTCTTGTGTCATAGTTTAAGAAAACTTGGGTTGGCCTTCAAAGAAAAACGCCACGTGCACATTTGACGTTTTCCCGAATACTATGTTGATGTTAAAAAATCCCCTTGCTTACATCTCTACAACTAAATGTAATCTAGAGAACAATATCTTACATCGACAAATACAATATAAATACAACAAGACATGGCACACATATATGAAAACAATGGACGACCATTAATCATTATTTGTATTCCTTTACCAAAATCCAGTCGCAAAGTAATCAATATCATATGACACCAAACACCTCAACAAACATAAATCTAGTTATCCAGCCATATAAACTTTAAGCATGAACATTCTGTCACGTTGATTTGCTATCTTGTGATATGTGTGCATTGATACATTTGTTGCTTTGTTAACGCAAGAACCTATCGTATTTGTGTATGGGTCCGGGAGCTCTAAAAAGTACTAAGTGACATCTTGTCACGGGACGTGGCGTCGAGGGCCTCTCCGCATCGTAGTGTTTTAGCATAGATTAGTTTGTTACTAATCTACGGGTTTATGGACGTATGACGGCGCAACACATTCATTTGTGGATGATTTCTATCCATTTAAGGTTGTGTGTGTGTGCACATAGTGCCGCATACATCCTTGACTTGACGTCTTTGTTAAGTCTAGCTTTGTGAGTGAGTTAGAAAGTGTTTAGTAATTACCTTTGTTTGTAAGTGATTGGTTATCATTAGTAAAGGCTTCGCATTCTCTTATACTACTTGCACTCGTTGATTCTCTCTTTGTGGAATGCGAGACGCTTGACTACTCTTGTGATTTACTAGTTATTCCTTGAGGGTGTACCACATATACTTGTTTTAGTGTATGTTTTTCATTTATTTGATGTTGGTTAGGACTCTCCATCTATTGTGGTTACCGATCTTTCTTTACACAACAGTCTGGTGTTTCTCTCTATTCCAGCTACATATATTCCCTTCTTTATGGTTGGCGTGTTTCTAGAGCTAGATGTCGTTCCAACTTTGCAAGGTCCCACTTTCTTCAATAAACCCTTGATCATGTTTGATTTTATGTTTTATACCTTAGTTGTCTTAGCACTTAGATATGAGGCTCAGAGCATCTTCAAATGCAACTCTTTATTTGGGGCCTCAATCTCAAGGTTGAAGCCATGCAACCGGAACCCGCCTCAATGCTCTCTTTATCTAGGCTCTATTAGTTGAAGGCTCTTCAAATCATGCGTCCCACTATTCAAATTTGGGGAATATAGAAAAACCTTTAAGTGGCCCTTCTGAGCATTAATTGAGGCACTTTTGGCTCAAAGTTCAATGATTCTTCATCTTTATGCCATCAATGAAGAAGTGTTATCACATGTTGCAATAGAAGTTTAAAGAGCAAAGTTGGAGGCCTATTTAGAGGCTAGGGACTGAAGAGCGATGGTCTATTTTTTTAGACTATCTAATTGTCCCTTGCTATTGAGGTTTAGGGCCAAATTTCAATGTTTGCATTGAGGATGCTCTAAGTTTTAAAAGCTCACTCACCATGAATTTGTGGAGCTCAACAGTGCATTCTCCAATCCCTTCCAGTACACAACTACATTAATTGTAAATCAACACTAAACATCATTTTCAATATTGCGGATCTTTCTTGGTTTTATCTTCCCAAGACAAGTTCAGAAAGACAATCAACATTGTTGCATGCTAAAGTGGAGCAACCCATAACCGCACCTCCACCCAATGCCAATATGTAGAGTATGCATGAAATGGTGAAGTATGACAAAATCAATCTAAAAAAGTCAGTGGCTAAAAATACTCAATAACGGCATTGGATCATGAAGGTGTGGAATTTTGTGTTGCTCCACCTCACGTGAGCTTGTCATTGGTGGCCTTGTCTCAAAAGTCTAAACCCCTAATTTCCAAGAGTCTCCTTGGAGAACTCTTGAAGGTTTGGGCAAGTTCCTACAATGTCAATTTAGAATATTATTTTTTGAAATTTTCACTGTAGATGGACATTACTAAAAGCTTTATATTTGTTCAATTTTTTCCTAAACTGGACATTTGATGCAAAATTACACCAAATTGAAGGAACACTTCGAGAGAGTGGGCACATAGGGCAACTTCAAAAAAAATTGCTACGACACTCTATTGAATGTGAGATTTTAAGTACTAGAAAATATAATCATTTCCTTCCATACTATCCAAAAAAAGCTTGTTTTGGTGAAAAACATCATGCTAATCCAAGTCAACAAATTTCAAACATTGTCACACATTGTCGAGCAAGCTACCAAAAAACTTCTTCATTTCTACACAAGAACTAAAAATTCGAATGTATTTTTATTTTTATATTTTCTACTATGAGATGTGGTATAAACCTTCTTATTCACCATTTGGATTCTCATTTTAAATCACATTGAGCTCACAAAAAAATATAACGTGAATTGGCCATTTTGGAACCTCCACTCCTTGCACAATTGTTTAGAATATGCTACACCCCTTTACTACTTCTAGAAATTGGTGAACAAGGAACTAATAACATGCTAACATGATGGTATAAAATTTAGACCTTTTGTAGTACAAAAAATTTGACACCAAGTGAAGCCAAAGTTTGCTAATCTACTAAGTGAAGGGAAGAAAATGAATTGTTTTCTCTACTTCAAGGACTATAAACTTTCAATCCATGCAATCAAAGTGTATGAAATTTTTGAGTATGTTACTTAGGGGCGCTTTACACTATGGACCATGAGGATTGACCAAGAGAAATCATTTATTTTCATGGTCACGGCTCATGGTCTAGAGCCGTGACCATGAAAAATGAAAAATCATTTTTTGAGTGTCTTGGTCACTTCTCATAGTGTAAAGTGGATTTGGACCAGGAGAAGGATGGGCTGATTTTTTAATGTATATTTACAAATCTAGGAAAAAACTTAATTAAAAATAATAAATAAAATAAAGTTCAGCCAATCATTGATTTTTAGCCAACGGTCCCCTTGAGTCGGCCTATTTGCCTCGACCCAACTAAAAACCCGTTGGACCAAGATACATTATCCACTCGGCAAAAAATAGCATACTTAGGTAACCTCGAACTTCGTGGTCAAACTTTTTTTTCAAGGTAGTGTAAAGCGAACTTGGACAGGGACGACTTCCTTGGCCAATCATAGATTTTAGAGGGCCATGGTCAATCTCCATGGTCCGTAGTGTAGAGCGCCCCTCAATCCCTGAAGGACTGTGACAAATCACACCAAAAACACTTCAAAATTGTTGATTCTAGTGCAATGAATAAGGAAGGAAACAAAACCTTTTATTTGTAGTTTTGACCGTAGGATCTCAATTAAGACTAATTGAGTAATATACTCTCAAAATTTCAAAAAAAATTGGCTTCAAGGATTGAAATATTATAGTGTTTGAAGTCAAGAAAATGGTTCATATTCTTTTTTGCCTTGAGTGGATCAGCTGACTTTGACTTCACTTGGTACCAAATTTTTGCACTACACAAAGTCTAAATCTTTTTCCATTGTGTTAAACATGATGTTAGTTCCGTGCACACCGATTTTTAGAGGTAGAGGAGGGGTGTAGCATATTCAAAACAAGTGTGCAAGGAGTTGAGGTTCAAAAATTGTCATTTTACGTTTTAATTTTATGAACTTAATCATACTACTAAAATCATAATCTATGCAGTGAAACACGTTGCTATAAACCACGTAGTCAAACATGCGGTGAACTACAAAAACATTGTTGCCAACTGCGCAGTCAACTGTGTAGTGAATCATGTTACTTTTTTTTTATTAGTTTGTAATATAAAAACTACATTAAAGTATTTAAATTAATGAGTTGCAAAGAAAATGCCAATTGCTAGTTATTTTTGAAATGATAATCCAAACGGTCAATAAGAAAGTTTACACCACATATTGTAGTTGAAAAAATAAAAAGTGAAAAATATGAAGATTGCCAAGCTTTATGTGGAAAAGATGAAGTTTTTTTCCCCACTTATCCAAAATGTGTAAAAATGTTTGACTTGGCTTACAATGCTTTTTTGCACTAAAGACAATAATTATTTTTTGACATATTCAAAAATAGTAATATCCTATATGTGTATGAAAAATCTTAATGCCAATAGAAACTTCTAGCAAAATTTTAGAGCTGCCCAAAGTCCCAATTTTAAAGTTTGAATGGTATTAACTTTCATACCATGACTCCAAAAAATAAAAACACCTCCACAAAGCTCTTATCAGAGGCAATCTAGTCTAAAATTTCCAATTAATTTTTTTTTTTTGGAATTCTAGGAATTTGACCAAAATAAAAAAAAAACGTACCCTAAAGGGACACTTGGTCTTTTAGGGGTTGATAAGTCAAAATTGAGATCTAACATTTTCAATTGAAAGTAAATATTTTTGTTTGCTACTTTACTCATTGCAGTGGAATCAACAATTTTGAAGTGTTTTTTTGGTAGGAATAGAATTTTCCTGAAAGTCTGAGTTTTAAAGGGTGGCTACCTTGTGTCAGCCAAAAAGACCCGGTGCAACATCTTTTGAGGACCTTGTGTCTTTCTCTATTCACCAAAGTAGGGTGAGATTTAAATACGGCAATATTTGCAGGGTGAAAGTTCTCACCCTCCGTATTTTATGGGCCATGCGCATAGTGCAAGCTAATGTAACCAAATTTGCAATTTGGAGTCACCAATGCCACCTTGCATCTATGTTTGGGACGGTGAGTGTGCCTAGATGATTAACAGTGTAGCATGTTGGTTGGCTGACAAAGGACCATAATTTATGGAATAAACCCCAAAGTTAGCCAAACCACCATGTTTCTAAAAAACAAGTGGACTTTCAGGTGTACAACCCAATTCAGCCTTGTAGGGTGACAGTCAGGGTTCAAACCCTGAGTACTTTTAGGAAAACTCAAATGTATCATAGAAATTTAGGGGTTAAAATGGGTGCAATTTTGGGTCATGCATAGCATGCCTTCTCTCTTTTACTTACTGTCACTTCTTTGCACTAGACAAAGTAGGGCACAAAATTTGACCCAACTTATGGCAAGTACCACATACTCTATAGTACAATTATGGGCTTTGGTGGATTTTGGGCATTTAAATTTTTTATCAATTTGGCATCTTTGAGATTAAATTTGAAAAAATGTTCATTGACTTTCATTCCTAATTATTTCTACATTATTTTTTTTGACGTACAATATCATTTCATACCCTATTTGGCTTAACCCCTAAAAGCTCGTGACAATTTCACACCAAAACACTTCAAAACTGTTGATTCTAGTGTAATGAGTAAGGAAGGAAACAAAACCTTATATTTATCCTTTTGACCGTAGGATCTCTGTAAAGACTTGCTATGTAACATACTGACAAAATTGCATACACTTTGACCGCACGGATTGAAATATTATAGTGTTTGAAGTCAAGAAAATGGTTCATTATCTTCCCTGCGTTGAATGGATCAAAAGACTTTGACTTCACTTGGTATAAAATATTTGCACTACACAAGGTCTAAATCTTTTATCATTGTGTTGAGCATGATGTCACTTCCGTATACAACAATTTTTAGAGGTAGAGAAAGGACGTAGCATATTCAAAACAAGTGTGCAAGGAGTAGAGGTTCAAAAACTGTCAATTCACCGTTTATGTTTTTGAGAATTTTATATGTTTTAGAATGATAATCTAAACGGTCAATAAGAAGGTTTACACCACACATTTTTGTAGAAAAAATAAAAAGTGAAAAGTATGAAGACATCAAGGATTTATGTGAAAAAGATGAAGTTTTCTGTATGAAATGTGTAAAAATGTTTTTTACACTATAGACAAGATTTTTTTTTATATCTTCAAAGAACATAATATTCTCTACATGTATGGAAAATCTCAATGTCAATTGAGACTGCTAGCAAAATTTTGGAGCTGCCCGGAGTCCCCATTTCTAACTTTGAGTGGTACTAACTTTCAAACCATGAATCCCAAAAAAATAATAAAAATATCTCCATGGAGCTCTTATAAGGGACAATCTAGTACAAGAGTTTCAAAAAGAAGAGTTTTTTTTGGAATTTTAGGAACCTGCCCTAAATCCAAAACGTATGCCCCACGTACACTTGGGCTCTTAGGGGTCAACCCTTAAACGTTAGGGCGACCAAAATCTGGTCGATGGAAGAATGTAAAATTCTCCCGCGTGATGATAAATCATTACTTTCATCCAAGTTTTTGTGAAGGTGTTGTCAAGGCCAGGGCAAATTGACCCCTTCGCTGAAAGTTACTCGAGGGGGCTACGAGGTAGTGGGGCCAAACTTGGCCCCTATTTTGTCTTTGGATGGGGCCTTATTTATAGGAAGGGAGGTTCTCATGGGTAAACAATGCCATAGGCCCCAAATTTGTCAAAAAAAAATCCAAAAAAAGCCTCTACACCCCCAAAATTACGAGGGCCGGAAAAATGACCCTGAGCAATTAAGACGGGGCCTACCTCGGGTTTCTCATAGCGAGGGGTCAATTCGCCCTGGCTGTGTTGTTAATGAGTGCATGTACCACATGCACTGTAGATGCCCTTCATAGAGTGTGTAACTTTTTTCTCTAAACAAGAAAATGTTTGTGACATGGAATTCAACGTAGTGTATTTTAGAAACTTCTAGCCTTAGCTCTAATTCTGAATTTGAGTAATTAAAATGATATTATTTGAAATTAAATCCAACTAATGAAATGAAGTTTATCAAATCTTGTTTCCAATTCAATTTGAAAATTTGAAAATTTGAAAAATACATAAAATTGAGTAAGTTATTGCAATTTGAACTTTGGACCTATTACCATGGATGGCCAATTTTCTAATTTTAGCTGAACACAGAAGTTTCATCTACACCACAAGTTTCAGCACAATAATGTACACTTTCAGTAAAATTATTATATTTTATACACAAAATTTGTATATGATATGAATATTCTTTTAATTTTCTTCAAAAAATCAGAGTAATTTGAATTTTCAGAAAAAAATTCTTGTACTTGTTGTGACATGATCAAAACATGTAGTGTCATCTCTAAAAAATGAAATAAAATATTTCCGCTTATATTTGATGAAGAATTAGAGCATAAATTAGAATGAAAATCGGGATTGATGCCACGGTCATAGCTCCATCCTTAAAGGGTTAAAGTACTTTTGGTTATGGGTCGCTCCACCTTATATCAAGTGAACAATCCCCGAGTGCACTCATGTATTTTTACTACCATATTCCATATAATAATACTAAATTATGCAAATATTCTGGGGTCACTTTTGTTTTTTTGTTTTTTTGGCACAAGAGAAAGCAAAACTTTGGGGTCACTTTTGAATTCCCAGCGAGGCTTCTAAACTACAACTCAGCGTGATCACCAATGTCAACAGCAACCTCAGGAAATGCTGGACTCCGCGTCCCCAATTTCAGATGGCTAAATGAAGCTCACCAACAGTAAGATTAGCAGCCCTTCGTTACAGGGTCATAAAACCTGCACGTCCAAAATAGGAAATTATAGTAATGAATTACCCTAAACTCAGCCCTTGTAGCTGCATGTACAGCTACATTCAGAAGTTGACGGATGCAACATGCTCGAGGAGCAACAGGACTTGATGCAAATGAGGCTAACTCAACTGGGTCACTCACTTCACTGTTCAGAACGCTACCGTTGACTCAGGCTACTGTATATACAGTATGCACAAACCGCCATCCTCCGATCACATGGAAACTGACACATGAGAGCTCAAAAGGAGGAAGCCGGTGCACATATCTCGCATCTGGAGCTTCGTGAGCTCATGTGCACTATATTGATTCCAGCCCAGGCCCTTGTTCTAATGTAAGCCAGTGTTGGTGTCTACGCTTGTGGATATCCCTTGTTTCAACTAAGGTTAGCCATTACGTTACCTGGTTCATGTGAGACAATGTTGGTGTAATCTAGTATTGTCGGAAAGCTCCGGTGTGGTTTACACTAAGGTTTCTAGGCATTACGTTATTTGTTCTTGGTGGTGTAAATGAGTATTGTCACACTCAGGTGTGATATATCCCTCTTTCTATTAAGATAAGGCATTACAGTACTTGTTTCATGTGCGTAAGTTGATGTTGATGTGAGTCACTGGTGTTGTCTCACTCAGGTGATCTCTCTTTCGAGTCAGATGAGCTGCTTATCGTGGTCACTCGTGACTTGCAGATTACAGGTGCTACGTCGAGAATGAAGATCAGCGGAGCATCATCGATTTTTCTAGTAGCCACAGTGTTGTTGAGCGCGCTGGAGTTTGCAGCCGGGCAAGGGACATGGCAGGTGATGCAGAAGAATGCTGGAATCTCGGCGATGCACTCTGCAGTGACGCGCTATGACCAGGTGATCATGCTGGACAGGACGAACATCGGGCCGTCGCAGATCAGGTTACCGGGCGGAAAATGCCGCAACGAGCCGAAGGAGCGCATCCTGAAGAAAGACTGCTGGGCGCACTCCGTGATGTTCAACCCGCGCAACGGCGCGGTGCGGCCGCTGTTCGTGTTGACGGACACGTGGTGCTCCTCGGGCCAGTTTATGGCGAACGGCATGATGGTGCAGACGGGCGGCGACTTCGAGGGCAACAAGAAGATCAGGACGCTGGCGCCGTGCGGCGCGCGTGGGAACTGCGACTGGGTGGAGACGAACCAGGCGCTCAGCGCGGGAAGGTGGTACGCTTCTAACCAGATTCTGCCCGGTGGAAACCGCCAGATCGTGGTGGGCGGGCGCAACGAGCCTAATTACGAGTTCGTGCCGAAGAGGAGAGCTGGTGAAGGCGTGTTCGGGTTGGGCGTCCTCGACGTCTGCTGCGACAATCTCTACCCGTTCGTGTTCCTGCTCCCCAACGGCGACCTGTTCGTGTTCGCGGAACGTAACTCGGTAGTCCTGAACTACAACACAGGGAAGGTGGTGAAGAAACTGCCAACCATCCCTGGCAACCCGCGAAACTACCCCAGCACCGGGTCCGCGGTGCTCCTGCCGCTCAAGGCGCCCTACAACGCCGCGGAGGTGCTGGTGTGCGGTGGCGCCGCGACGGGCGCGGCGAATAGCAGGAACGTAGGCGCAGCCGCGTCCGCGAGCTGCGGGCGCATCACGCCCACGGCAGGGAAGCCCGGCTGGTTCATGGAAAACATGCCCATCCGGCGCGTGATGGGCGACATGGTCACCCTCCCAACCGGCGAGATTTTGATCATCAACGGTGCTCAGAACGGGTACCAGGGGTTCATGAAGGCCGGGAACCCCGCGCTCAACCCCGTGAAGTACAACGGCGACGCCAGGGCTGGTGCCAGGTTCCAGATTCTCGCCAAGACGAACATCGCTCGTATGTACCACAGCACCGCCAATCTCTTGTCCGACGGACGTCTCGTTGTTGCCGGAAGCAACCCCCACCAGTTCTACACGTACAACGGCGCGTTCCCCACCGAGCTTCGCGTGGAGGCCTTCTCGCCACCATACCTCGGCGCCAAGTGAGTCCAGTCTTTTCTCAGACTCACTGCACCTACAGAAACTCTCTACCTTCCCAATCTAGCACGATTTACTGACTGGTCGAATTGATTGCAGTTTCAATCGCGTGAGACCGGCGATTACTCAAGCGCCGGGCGGCATCGCGTACAAGCAGGCGTTCCGGGTGGTGTTCACGGTGGGCGCGCTTGTGGGCAGGGTGGAGTGCAACCTGGTGAGCGCGCCCTACACCACGCACTCGTACTCGCAGGGCCAGCGCGCCATCAAGCTGGCGGTGACGGCGCCCGTGAAGGCGGGCGGGGCTTGGTCGGTGACGGCCACCGCGCCTCCCAGCGCCAACGTCGCGCCGCAGCAGTACTACATGCTGTTCGTTGTGCAGAATGGCATCCCTGGCCAGGCGTGGTGGATCAAGATGGGCTAACTTACTTCCGATCAGTATCATGTGCAGGATAATTCATGGCACATGCATTCTTTTCTGATTCTTTCGGTCACTCGTAACTCAATTGAATTCATTCATTTTATTTCTATTCGAAGGCGTTGACAGTTTAACACAGATGTGTCAATTTATTGGATCGTGCTGCCTGCATGGAGGATGCAATGTAGTCTAATTCATTCTTTTGGAAGTAATGAGGAATGTTCTCGACATTGATCTGAAATCAATCAATTGTTGTTAACTCGTGGATTCTGGACGTGCTTGTACGTGTGAGACTGTATTAGAGTTGTCCAGCAGTTGTGGATGCGTGGCCACTGAATGGGGCTTTTAGAGGGGGCCTTTTTTGAGTTGCAGGTGCTCTCCCCACTGGTCCTCGTAATTCCCCCTCACCAATGAATGACAAGGACGAGTGAACAGTAACGTAATGGACAAGAACGAGGCCACTCTATAAAAACTTCCAGATTTAGGGCACCTCTATATTTAAAGAAGATCACAGAATTTGTTGAATGTTTGAGGGTGTTGGTGGGGAGTAGTCAGCATGTTCTCCAGCGCACTACAGTGGTTTTCAGCGTTTCAATACCCGGTTGAGTGAGCAGTTGGTGATACTCTTCAATACAACGACAATGCAGCCCGTAATTGTAGAGATGGCTGGCAACCATTGGTTATGAAGCACAGGTTATTTCCCAAAATAGAGGGCTGCTTCGAAGCTGCAATGCCATTTTTCTGTGACCCATATACCATTGAAGTAGCTTGACAGTCTTATCCACTTATTGACCTCAAGTTTGATCTTGTAGAAGCAGCCCCTGATTATGAAATATCTTATCTGCGATCCTGTGGCTCTGAAACAAGATATTATTTCCCATCATCAAGGTTAATTTTCATAATCCTAGGTAGCATAACCATTGGTTAGGGCCAAGGTTACAAGATTGTTTCCCATAATCAAGGCTACTTCGAAGTTATGATGCCTTGACATAGTGATTGAAGCATGGTCGTTGTGTCCGGTGCATATTGTGCATGTAGCCTCAAATTATGGCTCTTCAATCTTCACTGAACTGCCTTTTGGCTCATGCAAGATCCAATTCAAATATGACGTCGATTCGCTTCGCTTGTGAGTCTAAGTTCAAACCCTGTTGTACGTCATCAAAATGCCGGTACAGTAGTAGAATTGCTTGATGTGGGATAGACCGCACAATGATCATTATCATTTTTATCATCCATTGACTGCCACTAAAATTCTTACCAAGTTCGTGCGGCAAATTTATAAATGTATTGTATCATTCACCTCGTCGATTACATGCCTAGTGCTTTGCTTAGAGCATCTCCATTGGTTCTCAAGACTAATAGAGCTCTTTGGAAAACCTTTGGAGGTTGGTGGAAGCTGGGCTGTAGCTAGCGGCAATGATTCTCCAACTTCCTCCAATCCTGATTCTTGTTTAATGGTAACTTGTTGAATTTTTGGGAAGAAAACCTTGGCATCAACAAAACTTCCATTCACTTTCCAAATTCATTGCTATAAAACCTAGCATCAACTGAGTGGCAAGTGACTCTGCTTATAGAAGACTTGATTTATTTGAACAAATCCTTGTGCACTTTCACTTTTGTAAGCACAAAGACTAGTTAACTAAAAGCATGGCAATGAAACAATCTCAAGCAATTGCCATGAAGTGCAACGAGTTGAACATTCAAATCGTTTGAAATCCTCCATTGAATACCTTATTCTGTTCCAAAGAAGATACTTCTTGTTATCTGAAGTGTTTACTATTTCAAAATAAAAGCTCTATTGGAATTTACAAAAACAACCACCTCAATGAAAAACATTGGGTAATATTAGAATGACAAAAGGGGATCACTTCTTCTACTCAAACTAAAAATTCAAGTACAACAAGCAATAACACTAATTAGTATCACTCATCTAGTGTTATTTAACCCCTAAAGGACCAGAGTCTCCTTCGGGGGGATTCCTTGATTTTTGGGCAGGTTCCTAAAATTTGAAAAAAAATCAATTTTCTCTGAAATTTTTATTCTAGATTGCCTTTGATAAGAGCTTCGTGGACATATTTTTATTTTATTTTTTGGATTTGTGGTTTGAAAGTTAGTACCACTTATAGTTTTTGAGGGAAATTGTCAAGGAACTTTAGGGGTTAAAATGGACAAAAAATGGATTTAGAACATGCCTTCTCGTCAATCCATTACAAATCAATCAACTATGAAGTGGATTGCCACAAAATTCAATAGAAGGTCAATATCAATTCACATGCAATTGCCAAGAAGCCTAGTCCAGGGCTAGGTCAATTGAAAAATTAATCTTGAATGCAAAATGCTATAGAGTTTGTTGGCAGCGATGATTAAACAATGAAAGGAGGAGATTTGACACCTAACCTTGAGCATCAACTCGGCATTAAACATGAAAGGTCCACCTAAAAGCATGCAAATCCTTTTTGCTATTGTGATTAAGGTGTAATGCTTAAACAACATCCTCCATCAAACAAAACGCAAAACCTGCAATAACAAATCCAACCACAGAATGACACACAATTGTGCGACAACCCCTCTCGCAATCCACAAATGGAAATTAGCCAAAATTCAGCAAAAAAAGCTTACCCTGTAAGAAAAAACTCCTCCACCGCTTGCTTGAAACTGGTGAGACCAATGTTGGACTAGAAGCCACTCACCATTGTAGTCAAGAGACGCCCAATTTGTCCCATCCTTCCATTTCAACCTCAATCAAACCATCTCACATGCCCTAATCTTCTATCCTCCCCGTCGCTAAAACAAGACTCTCAATGTTGCAGCTCGTTTGAATCAAACAGTCTCAAAATCTCAACGCCGACAAATAGAGTATGGAGTTTCTGCAAGTCAAGAATTACTAGTTTAGAAACGGCGGAGATGCAAAATCTACAAAAAGAGCAGCGTATGCGGGAAAAGGCAAACAAGATGGACCAATGGACTGCTTGTGGGGAGGACCTCTGAGGCCGCTGCCTAGCCGACAACAAACTATCCATGGGCACGGCCAGAGGCTCTCATGAAGGGATCCTCAACAGAGTTTGATGAGTGGTGGGGCTCTCCATTGTAAAAAATCCCGCTCCTCCACTGGTCTTGAGAATCGGTGGAGATGCTCCTAGAGCATGTCCAACAATTGTGGATTTGAGACCATTGAATGGGCTTTTAGAGGGGTTATTTTTGGGACGCAAGAGGGAGTTGTAGGCGCATCCCACGAGTCGTCAAAATCCCGTCATCAATTTCTTTGTGGGCCAATGAATGACAAGAACAAGTGAACAATGACATTGAGGGCAAGAACGAGGGCATTCTACAAAAGCCTTCTTATGGAGTGCACCTCTATATATACAAGGACTTGTCTACCCTCGAAAGGGGGAAGTAGTTCCAGCTTACTAATTCCTTGTCCGGTGGGCATGGACTTAGTAGTGGAACAAACAAACACTTTATTCACGCTGGCCTCTTTCAGAGACCGCCATTCCTCTTCTTCTACAGGGACTTGTAGAACGTATAGAGTGATTGAGGGCTTTGGGGTAGTGGTTAGAATTTTATCCGACTCGCTACAGAGGTTTTTTGTGTTTCAGTGTTTGGTTGAGTGAGCTGTTGGCGATGTTGTTAGTGCTTTGCAAGGTAAATATGCCTTTTTGAGATTTAGGCTTAGTGTTACATTGCCATAGAAGTTTGTACTTTCCATGCAAATATGCAACATATTTCATTTAGTTTGATTGAATTTGTCACTGTATATCCATCCAAGACTTTGAGATTGTTTGGCAAATTTGAGCTCAAATATTGTTCCTCTCAAGTAGGCAGTGAGAGCAATTGCAGTGTTGCCTTGTAAAGTCTGTCGGATGGAGCTTATGTGGGCCCGAGCTTTTGAGAAAGTGGACCACTATTGGGCCACCAACGGATAAATGGATGCCAGGGACATCAAATGGGGAGGAGTGCCCTGGAAAATTTGTCCTATTGCCGGAAATGGGGGCTCTTGTAACGATCATGTCACAAGGTTATAATTACTCATTTTTTAGTATAAAGACAGTTATTTGCGGGTGCACCTATTGTATTGTTGTTCCAAAATAGGCTAAAGCACGACTCAAGATTTCATCTTATAGGAAGTTTCACACTAGAATCAAAGAACGTCGACCAAACTTCATCAAAGTCCAAACTATGCCGAGAAGTCGAGTTTTGGAGTTGGAAAAAAACATTAATATGTAATTTGTAAAGTTTGTGTCCTTGTAGTGTGAAAGCTTGAAGGCCAAGTTGAAAGGCAGGGACCCAAACTATTTGACAAATCCCAAGTCAATTTTTACTCCTTAAAGGTCAGGCTTATTATTTGAAATTTTCCTCACTTTCTATAGCCATTGAGCCTAGAAGATAACACATTTTTGGTTTAAAAAAAACACCACTAAGAAAATGACCAAAATGCTCATTACACAATCACCGGCTAAAAAAATAATTCCCGTGAAAAGTAAGATTAAAGAATTCAGGTAAAAACTTTCTCAAATTTAAAGTAAAACAACAGGTTATAAAATACATATATCGGGTTTAGGTGAATATTTTGGATTAAAAAATGAGGTAAAAATTCAACTTTAAAGAAGTTATTGTTTCAATCAAACGGTTGAGATCTCATCATATTTTGAATATTTAAAAAAAAATTGTTTGGCACCTTGGTAAGAGTTTTCGCTTTTTTATTGTTCTATCCAAATTTTCCTTAAAAGGCCACATTCTTGGCGCCATAACTATTAAAAAGTATTGTCATGCAGGCATTTGGACGATGTTGGCCTCTCAATCTTGGTCCCAGAGAGGAAAACTCAAAGGCCGAGTTTCAGGCTCTAGATGCATCAAATTGCTATAACTGCACGACCTCTCAACCAGTCTGTAGTGTGACCCCCCCTAACTTAGGGCCTACACCATTAATAACATGGGAACCTTAGGACAAGAATAAGTGGCGAGTTAGCCAAGGCCAGGTCAGGGACAACCACCAACTACTAGGTTACAGTCCATTTTGCCATGAAGTAGTGGCCATGCTCAAAATGTTCAAAATGTCGAGTAGGGAGGCGCGATGAGAGCCCGCACGCTGTTGCAACTTCGTAGGCGGTTATGCGAGCTGAGCTCATGCACATTGTCGCCTCTACAACATTCCTACGTTCTATGATCAATCCGTCGTCTGCATTGATCTCTTAGCACCATTTCTGTCAAGATCAACTTCCGTAAGGTGGATCTACACCTAGATCTAGGATTACTACTTTCGCTCTTTTCTCTCGCACATGACCGTTCTACCTCTGCTCTGTCGTGTCCTTTGTTCGCTTTGTCGTGTCCCTGGGCTAAACCCCCCCACACACAAATTGTGTCGTATCTCCTGGCCGAACTCTCACACACACAAACGAGGGACCTGCACAGTTGTAGGTCTATTTAGTAGCAAACCTGCAAAGTTGCAGATCTTCAAAGTACCAACTTCACGTAAACTCAGGCACAAATCCACTTAGGTCTAGCTTAAGAAAGGTGGAAGACTCGCTTGATCTCGGCACATCAGGACCGGTGTGATCTAAGGAGGTTATCACCGAAGCAAACAGGAATGAGGGTCCCAATTAGGTGCAATGCACGCAGGGAAAGCACGCAACGCACGGCGCAGCAACAACAGGAAGGCAGGGGTATGGGGACAATGCCAACGCCAACAACGACAACGCCTGGGACAATGCCTGCACCCAACTCATCTGTCCTGGCCTCCGTAATTCAACCGGACTCTGCCCCAACATCTACACCAACACCCGCACCTACCCAAACGGAAGCAAGGATGCAAGACGCACAGTCTGTCAGCTATGTTGAAGCGTTGACAACAAAATTGGCGCATCCCCCTACACAGAACACCAAGGCGGAGGATGCCAAGAAAGTTGAAGAGCTGAGGAAACTTGAGAACATCGAGCCGGAATTGGTGGCCGCTGCAGCTCACCTGGGACAACACGCAGACTTCAATCCAACAAAAGCAACCCCAGGTGAAAAGCTTCCAACCTCTCTCTTTTGTTCCAGTGTTGGTTTCCTTGTTGGGAAAGAGGCGACGACAATCACCGTAGATGCCAATAGAGTCATAAAGGAAATGGAACACTTCCAGAGAAGTGTAGCGATTGCCTATTTTGTCGGGGGGAGGCCAAGATGGGAAGAGCTTCAACTTTGGACTTCAGCGATTTCGAAAGAGACCAAAGGTGAATGCCAAATTGGCAGGGATCTGAGACACGGTTTTTCCCAGATCATAACGAAGGACGAGGCTATAACACAGTCACTATTAATGCTCACACCTCATCTATCTAGATGGGGGACATGCATCATGCAACCTTGGGTCTCAAGGTTCAACTTGAGCATGCCAGTCAAAGCGCAAATGCTAGTGTGGATTACCCTGAAAGCAATCCCAGATGAACTACGCAGCAGTGGTCAAGACATTGCACAATGTCTAGGATGCATGGTGGGAAGGCACAGAGGCAATCCTTACGCTACAGAGCAGAAGTTCTGCGTTGCGCTACAGACTGGGAACCCATTCGTAGTCAAGATAGACGTTACAAACCCGGTATTTGGAGAGGTCACAGCAGTCAAAGTAGACAACAACAACCTCCCTATTTGATGCCGATTTTGCCTTGCTACCTCTCACCTAATCAAAGACTTCAAGGTTATGCAGAACCCGCGACGGCCAACGCAGCACCAAACTCAGGGAGCTACTCGCGCAACAACTAACATGAGAAACTCCAACCCGACTAGGGTTAGCCAAGAAAGGGACAAAGGCAAGCAATACCAGGCCCAAGAAGGTGATCAAGGTCCAGCATTAGCGCCTGCATCACGGCAACAAAAAGGTAAGATGCACTGCCACGAGGCAACCCCTCCCGCAAGCAGAAGAGCCCAATTCAAAATAGATGGTGTAGTACAACCAAGCCCCTCCACACGAATCTGGCAACGCGGCCTCAAGGTCGAAGAATGGAAGGAAAGAGAACGCAATAGAGGATACGCATCGTCACTGAACACCACCGAATTCTCACAGGTGAACGAGCTTAAGGCAGCTAGACATGAATGGCGCACAAGAACTAATCTCACGAGCGAGAGACAAGATCCTACCTCCAACACCAGGGAAACCAAAAGCTTACAAGTGCGGGAATTGAGGCGCAGTTTAGACGTCCACATGCAGACGACGTGGAGACCAAACGGATAGGACATCGCAATCTCACCCAACGAAGACGACGGTATACCACCTGCAGTGCATATGGGACATTTTGACGGCGGCAACCAAAGGATTCTCCCCTCGCCGGAAAAATCAAGCAGCACCCTGGCGGCCTCCTCCCAAGAGTCTTCAACCCTCCCAGCGATCTCAGAGCGGCAGCAGCCCATACAATCGTGGGATTTGGTACTCCAGAGAATAGAGCCGTAGATAAAGACGTCGCAATGGAGGAAGTAGATCCCCAATTACTTGCCCCAACCCTAGATCCTAGGGTCTGCCGAGACCTAAATCAAGGAGAGCAGTCACGCCTCAAAGTAAGGTCATACGACACGGACGATCTCAACTTCAACTACGACAGAGCTGGCGGGTAGTAGGGGGAACTCAACAACAATGTCGACTATCCTCCAACGTCGCACAAACTGCAGAACACACCGTGTCGCATCCCTGAACATTTTGTTCCAGCATTGAGAGAGTGGTTTCGGGACCAAGAGTTGCAGATGTTTACTTTCCCTTCTCACCAGTGAAGGCGCGCCTTCCTTCGCGAAACTTGGCACAAAGAAGACCGAACCGTCATAAGCAGGGACATGGAGACGGCCGCTTTGCCGAACAAAGCAACCAGACTCTACCAAGGAGCAAAATCGTGAGATTCTCGCACCTCCTATCCTCCCCAGCCAGCATGTGCGAAGCACATGTACCACCTCCCCCTCCCCATGTGCATGAAAGTTAGCATTATTACGCAAAATGTATAGGGCATGAACGACCCTGTGAAGAAGGATGTGATCTAAGATTATTTCAGAAGGATACTAAGTACAACGGAGGTAATTTGTCTCCAAGAGACAAAGCTCAGAGGAAGGAAGTTCCAAGAATTAGAGAAACTTTTTTGGCAAAGTGCTCGGTTTTTCAGACATGAAGCCCAAGTCGCATACAATAATGAAGGGCGTGTTGATGGGGCGGGAAGTGAAGGAATTGGTATGTGGATTGCCTCCAAACTCGCGCACCTCGTCGGCAACAATGGTCATTCACAGCGAGGTAACGCCCAATGGGTGATGCTGACTGGGACACTGGGGGGGGACATTGCGATTCTCAATGTCTACTGCCCTCACACCGACCGAGCGGTGCACATAATGGCGGGAACTCCTTACCACTCTCCTTTGAGGCTGCCGTTGGATACTTACGGGCGATTGGAATTTCGTGGAGACATGAACCGATAAGTCGAACCTATGCGATTTGCATCGCACAGAGGAAGAGAAATTTTTGGGAACTTAAATTGGCGCTTGTAGTAGAAGACATTTTTCCAAGAAGTAACAGACTGCGGTTCTCGTGGGACAATCGTTGACGTGATGGGCGACGTGTCCTAGCCCGCCTTGACAGAACCTACACATTTATAGGGAACAACCCCATCCCAACAAGCCAATCTTATCGTATGTTCGGCGACTCCACACACTCGGATCACCTCCCGGTCTGGAGGGAAGTGTGGTTGGAACCTCAAACCCAACGGCGCTCCCCCTTTGTGATGAATCCTACACACTTAAAGGATCCAGAGGTGCAAGACAAAGTGAAGAAATCTGGAATGAACATTACAGGTTGGCATTTTTCGGCAAACTCAGGAAGGTTGTCAAGTTCTATAAAGAATTCAGCCTGAGGAAGGCCCGGGAGAACAGAATGGAGGAGAATGAACTCAGAAAAGAACTTGAGGCGGTGGTGGCTAAACTGCAAGCACAGCCGGAGAACCAACCCATGCAAGACTGAGTAGCGGTAGTGATAGACAACCTCCAAGCCTTCGAACGAAGGAAGGTGGCCGGTCTTCGCCTCCAAAGTCGCGTAAAATGGATGGAAGTTGGAGACAAATGCTCCAGGGAGTTCTTCGCTTCACACAAAGTACGGTCCTCAGCCTCGCAAATAACCAAACTCATTGATGAGAATGGACAAGTGTAGACCTCAAAAACCGGTCTAGAACAAACGTGCCAAAGATATTACGAGAAACTCTACACTGCGAGTTCATCTTCAGCAACAGAAGGAGGAGTAGAACACCACGTGTTGAGATACCTGAGTGACAGACTCAACTCGGAAATGAAGACCGCGCTGAGTAAGCCTCTTACAGAACCCGAGTTGAAAAAAACACTGTGGGATATGAAGGCCGGGAAGTCTCCAGGCCCAGATGGCGTGGTGTTAGAGTTTTTTTAGGTATTTTGGGACCTATTCGGCAAAGATTATACAGATATGGTGCAGCACAGTATCGAAAGTGGAAGACTCCCACCTGGCATTACAAACGGCATGATCGTCTTACTCCATAAAGGTGGAACGCGCAACGTCCCTACAAACTGACGTCCTATCTCCCTATTAAACATTGCGTACGAGATTTATGCAAAGTCGTTGCAATTTAGGCTTCAATCCATCCTCATGGAGATCGTGAGCCTGGAGCAATCAGCCTTTTTGCCCTTGAGATTCATCCTCGACAATCTGCTCCTCACATACGAGACCATGGCCTAGGCGGAGCAATCAAAGCAGCCATTGTTATTCTTAAAATTAGATTTCACAAAAGCCTACGACATGGTGGGTTGGAAGTGCATGTTTAACATCATGAAGGCTCTTGGATTTCCGGAAGAGTTCCTTGCTATGGTTCGACTCTTATTCCAAGACGCTTGACCGGTGGTTAAAGTTAATGGGATCCCACCCCCTGCGTTCAATATCGAACGCGGAGTACAACAAGGGTGCCCTTTGGCACCCTATCTTTTTATCATAGTAGTTGAGGCCCTCAACACCATGGTCAAGGTGGAAACTAGAGCTGGAAACATCTCATGCATTCAACTACCATGTGAACATACAAGCAAGAACCGTCAACAAATTTTAGCTTAGTATGCCGACGATACCCCCTTCACTCTTCTTGGTCAAGAAGAACCAATTCGGCATCTGATTTATATTCTCGATACCTTCTGTCTCGCCACAAGTCTTGTAATCAACTAGTCGAAGTCAAGCGGGTATTGGCAAGATTGGTCGGGTTTGGGACGACCTCGTTGGACTGATCACCTTAATATTAGCTGGGTCGATAACGAGGAAGTAAGCAAATTATTAGGCTCGCCATTCGGCATGTCACTTTCTACCAAGTCGGTGGATGAATTTCTGTATGAGAAGGTCTCGAGGAAGCTGGTATACTGGAGCTCTACGAAGATTAATCTGACAGGGACAAGCATTATTGCCAATAGCGTTTTGTTCTCTGCCCCGCTTTACTTCCTCTCACTATGGGGAGGAACTATGAAAGGCGTAAAGCGCATTCGGAGCTTAGTTATGAACTACCTCTTTGCGGGAACCATGAAGCGATCACGAGTTAGGGTGAGTTGGCTGCAATGTTGCCAAACCAAAGTCATAGGGGGACTCAACCTGATCAATATTGAGGATGCCACCATTGCGCTGATGGTGAAATGGATTCTGAACGCAATGGAACCGGGCTCCTCCAATCCCCACCATATGCTTAGATTCAAACTTGCTTCCTATCAACCTTATGTTGGCGACAAGTGGCCACGCAGTCTAGATTACTAATTTACTATGACCCGGCATCAAGCTCGCAAGGGATCACATATTTGGAACCGCGTGACAGCAACATGGAAGGTGCTCATGCCTTACGTGGAGTATATTCGGCCTACTAATATTGAGGAGCTGCTCAATTGCAGTTTTTGGACCTGTCCAGGGTTTCAGAACATCAGACCTAGATTCTCTCATCCCCGTGCCTTGGCCTTACTCAAGAACGACCTCCACTATGTGCGAGATGCATGGCAAACATGAACATTTATCCCTTTTGTTGAGGCTCAACGGCGATTCGCCCTCTTACCAACGGAAGTTGAAGCTTGGCAGAGCATCGTACAAAGGTTGGACCAAGAACAGATAATTATGTTAATGCGGTCCTCGGCCCTTATTGTGTATAGCGAGTGGGTGGCACTTTTCTCGTCGGAAGAGGCCGATGCTCCTGAGCTTATTGTACAAAGTAGCGAGAAATGTAGACCTCAACTTCGGTGGTCGACTCTGGTGATCCCTACAAACACGCCTATCTTCACTGTCCGAAATACAACTGCAAGTCTTCAGCTTATTACGTGGGACGAGCGTCAACATGGGGCTGCATGGGATATTAGGGGTGACGATCTTGCCAATAGATACACAAGTTTTGTGCGGAGAGTTCGAGTGGTCTTGGTGGAACATGGTTCCAAGAAGTTTGCAATTCTTTTCTACTACGGGCGCTGTGATAGATTAGTTTGGGATCCTGTGCGGTTTCAATGGCATGACAACGTTCCCTTCATGAAGTTCACCACTAGATTAGGCAGGAATATTCTTCGTAGTAGACGCGTACTCTTGTCTGTGGTCGAGCACAAGTGGACTGGTGTGCTCCTCATTACGTATAAGTTACGCTGGTTGAATGTGTGAGCGGAAACGAGGGCTCGTAAAGAAGCGGGCCTTCTTTGGTACGTTTGGCATAGAGCGGTTGCGGTGAATGCCTGGAGAGGTCGGGTCCAAGATAACGTCGATCAACAGTGTCCGGTTTATACCAACGGTACGATCGAGACTGTGCTCTACAGATTCTGGGAGTGCCCCTCGGCCAGCTATGCCTGGCAGTGGGGCGCTGAACTCATTATCACTCTGCTGCCTTGTGTTGTCTTTTTCCTGAATGACAGGCGTAGCAGGCCTTGTCTGCAGTCGGCTAGACATCGCGTGAACACGGCAAGTGTCGCTACGAACATTGACGTTAGTCCGCTGCATGGCGATAGCGGCACCAGGAGTCTGCACCTCACCTAGAAGCAAGGGATTTTCGCTCATAGAATCCCTCGTAGATTAAAATCGATCAGCGCGATCTGGCTTATTCTCCGTGGGGTCATCATGTGGAACCTGTGGTGCGAGAGGAACGATGCCGCCTTCAACGAATGCAACTGGTCGTTGCAGAAGCTCCAATCTAAGATTTGGTTAGGGCTTATTGATCACGGGCGGGCTGCTTGGAACAAAACTTTAGCTAAGAAGAACCAAGCTCCTGAGAAGAACGAGAAGTATACTAAGCGCTTCAAGAACCTCTGGTGGTGCAATGATGTTTTGGCCTCTTGGGCGGACGAGCGCCCGAACTGGCACCTTACTGTGCATAGCTTTAGTAGAACTAGAACTCACTCTAACACTAACATTACTTACCCTGACCCGGCCGGGACCTTTGTCCTCCCTCGCCGAACCTGGCGGGGTCTGCCTTGTTGTCCCTTTCCCCTGCAATGAAGGTTTCCTCCATTTGTGTAAAAAAAAACAAAATGTTCAAAATGTTTACCCAAATTGTGAAAAGTTAGTACATTGTTTACCTTAAATATTGTGAACCAAACTATTTTGAATTACCAACACTAAATCATGTAAATTATAGTGGTCCACCTCAATTCTCATCAAATCATTGTATGTAGGTGTAAATAAAAATATTGTGGGTTGTGGATATGTGTAAAGCAAACGTGCACGGACAATGGCATAGCTAGAATCTAAAAAAATTTGTGTAGATATGGCTAGGGTGAGGGAGAGGTGCCGGTTTATGGCGGAGAATTACGCAAAATGTGTCAACTACAAATTTATTCCAAAACCAAAATTACTGTGGTCCACATCATTTTTCACCCACATTAGTAAAATACCCACACAAAACAAAAGTGACAAGGGATGAGAGAAAGAATGGGATGGAAAATGCTGAAAATAGTGCACGCCATGATCCAGTGACGAGAGGTGAGGTTTCCAACAGAGTGAAAGCGAACGCCCTATGTTGCAGGAATCTGCAGCTTCTTCTCCTACAATTGGGGCGGAACTCGAAATAGTGTGGATTGTGTCTGCATACAGCGTTGTGTACCTTCTCGGTTTCCGGCTCCAACCAATTGTTCACCTTTGGTGACCACCAATATTTATAGGAGAGGAGACTGCTACACTAAAGATGGCATTTAGTGTAGTGGACACTAAATACGAATCCGTACACTACTGCTCAACTTGACAATTAGTGTAGTGACAAAACTATACACTAAATGTCAACTACTACACTAAATGCCGATTCTAGTAAATAGTGGAACTTAGGTTTACTTACGTGTGGACATTTAGGGCCGCTTTACACTATGGTGGAGAAGTTCACCGGTCAAGAATTCAAGGGAAATGGAGCAATATGATTGGAGAAAAAATTGTTCTTCACCGGATTGGGTTTACACTACGGCCAAGACTTGACCGGTGGAGAACTTCAAGCATGGATGAAAAAATGACATGGCCGCCTATGTGGCAAAACTTTTTTGAAGAGTTCTTCTCCGGTGGGCTCGTTTCTTGTCCGGCCTCAAACCCCCGGACAAGAAACCAAACCACCGGAGGAGAGCAACTTCTTCATGCATTACTTTATTCTTTTTTTATCTTGTCCAACATCCACCGCTCGCCTCAAATAACCATGTCTTGGCCGAGACTTCTTGACCGGCCGGTGGAGTTCTCCACCATAGTGTAAAACCCCCCTTAGTGTATGAAACATAGAAAAGGATTACGTGCACATTTCGAGCATCAAAGAAAAGAAAGTTACGAGTGCATTGAAAAAAAAAAACAATTTGCCAAAGAAAGATTGGAAAATATAATGTGGATATGGAACAAAAAGAAATCCCAAAAGTAGAAAAAAATAGAACGTGATTATGGAAGGAATTGAATTTGCAAATATAAGATTGGAAAAATAAGAAATTGGAACTTAGAAGAAAAATAAACTGGAAAATTTAAAAAACATAGATATAAAATAAATAAATAAATGAATAAATGAATATTAAATAAACAAACATACAATAAATGTTCATTAAAGTATAATATTGGATACTAAAATAATAAATATTAAATAATGAAATTGGTAAAAAACAAACATTAAATAATCATGGATCATGATAAATGAATATACATAAAGATTAAATATTCACAAAACTTACAAATATGCAAAAGTATTATAATATATTTTTCAAATATTTCAATATTCATAAAAATCATGATATACAATCTATATTCATTAAATATTCACAAATATTTATTAAACATCAATTAAGTATTATTTGAATATTAACTAAATACTAAGTAATTATTTAACAAATATATATATTAAATACGAGCTGAATATCATTTAAATATTAGTTAATTTCTTAGTGAATGCAAATCAACTATTAATTAAATATTCATCAAATATTCATTAAAATGTTCAGTACATATTCATGAAATACTAATTAAATATCAATCACATATTTATTAAATTTTCAAAAATATTCATAAATTGTCATGAAACATTCATTAAATATTTATTAAATATTTATTGTATACTCATTGGATATTCATAAATTATCATTTACATATTTGAATATTATTTACATACTAATGAAGTATTAAATAAGCATACATTACATATAATTTAATTAACAAATATTCATTAATTATATAATGAACATTAATTTAATATAAATTTAGTATTAACTTAAATTTTTAATATTATTTTAATATTATTTTAATATTATTTTGGAATTAGGATATTATTTTAATATTATTTTATTAGGGTTCTATTTTAACATTATTTAAGAAATAGTGTACTATTCCCATGTAGGTAAGTAGTACTATTTCAATCTATTAATATTATTTTAATATTGTTTAGAAATAGGGTACTAAGGTAGGTGGATGATTGGGGGTTATTTTAAATGACAATGGGGGCTAACACTAATTGCCAACTTGTTCACAAATAGTGTACTAAGGTAATTACACTATTCATACCATTACACTAAATGCCATCTTTAGTGTAGCAAGGCCAAATTTAATATGCTATGGCGCCATATTTATGGTAGGCCGCCAAATTTATGTGAGGGCGATATTGATGGGTGACGCCCTAGCATTAATTTGTCCAAGTGTAGAGCATCCGCACCGCTCCTCATTGAGCGGAGCCCATCAAAGAATGTAGAGGTGTTTCCCGTCCCACCAAATTTGACGATTTCCACCCCGCATCAAGCGGGCATGGACAGGATATCCCCACGCTCAGACTTACCCGAGGTGGGCCCCCATCTAAATTGCATGGGGTCATTTTTCTGGCCCTCTTATTTTGGGGGGTCTAGAGGGTTTTTTGGATTATTTTTGACAAATTTGGGGCCCATGGCCATTGTGTAACCTAGAGGACCCTCCCTTGCTATAAATAGGTCCCCATCCAAAAACAAAATAGGGGCCAGGTTTGGCCCCACCACCTTGTGGCCCCACGCGGTAAGTCTGAGCGTGGGGGATATCCTGTCAAATCGCATCAAGCGACCCTCTCAAAACTTTCGCTTTGAGTAGCCATTTGCTGCATACTACAACACCTTCCATTCCAGCTACACTAAATTTTATGTTAAGTGTAGGCATACTATATGATTTAGAAATGTTATAAGTTTTTACTCTCGATGAATATTTTTACCAACAATGTTGACTATGATTACCCTCTTTGAGTAGTATAGATAGTTGTACTCTTGGTAAAAATCTTCATCACAAGTAAAAAATTATTGCACATCCAAATCATAAAGTACCACTACACTAAACATAAAATTTAGTATACTTCCTACGTTGATCGGAAAATCAAAGCATCTCCTCAAGCGTCCCCTCAAGTGCTGCAAGTTCCTCATAATTTAGTGGGACGACAAGTTTCGAGTGGGGAATGGAGTGTGCGGTGGGGAGTTGTTGGCATTGGCATGGTGGATGGAGTGTTGGGTGTGGAAGCTCTTATAGTGAATAGAAGGAAGTCTCCTATACTTCTAAGAAACATGCTTTTCTCTTTGACACACAATTATTTTGATGCACATGTTCAGGTTTTTCCTAGGTTGTCAAAGCTAGAAGAAGAAGAGTAACTTCAGTCTCCAAATGGAACCATCGTGAATATAGTGTTTATTCATTCTCAACACTAAGTGGATGGCCACAACACATAGGTAAGTGTAATAGAACTACTTCTTCCTTTCAAGGGTAAACACATTTCTACACGATGTGCTTTTTTACTCTAAGTGCCATAGAGACAACCAACATGTCAACCCCCAAGGACTTTTGGACACCAATACAACGAGGTCTTAAAAACCTCCCATTATAAAGCTTGCGCAAATGCGTGCGAACTAAGGTTCATCGGCTCAACGACTCGTGGTGGGCCTCATCTGATGCAACTTTCAAAAAGTAAAGTTGCCAGTAATTAGAAAAGTAAAAATTTGCCACGTGTGGAAATGCATTAGGATCATATTGGGGACGCATGGAAAACACAGGGAACACATATGGAGGGCATGGGAACACATAGAGAACTCAAGAGAACTCATTAGGAAAGCGTAGAAAATACATAGGGAACGCAAAGGCAACTTATATGAAACTTATTATGATCACTTCGGGAACAAGGTGGGAACGATATAGGAACAACATGGGAACGAAATGGGAATGTTTAGGAAGCTTAATGTGAATGTAGTGGGAATAAACTAATTGGGGTAAACCAACGGACTCACTGGCCAATAAATTGAACAGAGCAACCAAATGGTTTGCTCACTAAAAGGCCACCCGTGCCGTATGCACACACACAAATCGATTTGACAGGATATCCCCACGCTCGGACTTACCGTGTGGGGTCCCAAGGTGGTGGGGCCAAACCTGGCCCCTATTTTGTTTTTGGATGGGGCCCTATTTATAGCAAAGGAGTGACCTTCATGGTAAACAAAGGCCATAGGCCCCAAATTTGTCCCCAAAAATTCCAAAAACAGCCTCTGGACCCCCCAAAATAAGAGGGCCAGAAAAACGACCTCATGCAATTAAGATGGGGTCCCACCTTGGGTAAGTCCGAGCGTGGGGGATATCCTGTCCACGCCCACACAAATGGCGATGGTTTGCCTCTATGTGCACAAACTTATAGTTGGGTGAACGATAGTGGTTACGTAGGCACCACACCCGTGTAGGGACTTGAACTTACAACCACCTCATCGGTGTGTCATGGCTTATACCACCACACCAAGGCTCTCGTGATTTGTCAAAGCCATGTGTATGTGAGAGCACCCGCATGGTGTACTCCAACCTCCACGGCAACTGGCAATAAATCATAATAGTGTTGTAAATGCTCCCCATTGTAGGAACTTTCTTCATGCTTATAGATGGCGGGATGTCACTAACCAAAAGACTACATGGACTGCAAAATATCCTTAGAGCACAACTAATGGCCATCCATAAAACACTAGAAATCGTCTCAACAAAATACAACAATGAACCGGTGCACATATTTACAGATTGCATTAATGCACTATATTTATTAAACACCCAAATAACACATCCTACCCTCCATAATAGTCACCCCAACCGAATCATACTAAAATCAATGGTACAAATGATACTAAAAAGAGAACAAACCACAACCCTCCACAAAGTCCGAGCCCATGCTAATATTAATGGCAATGAACAAGCGGATAAACTTGCAAAAGAAGGAAGAGAAAAATCACATAAAAATGCCAAAGACCCACATGAACATGCCCACGCCACCCCTTACTATTTCCAAATAGAAGATTGGCCCTTCAAAGAAGACACCCCTGATAAAGGCCCGGTTAGATTCTTGAGCAAATACCTCAAAAAACAAGACCTACATTACAATCTTGACACAATCACAGACAACTTTCCTAACATAGAAAAGTGGACTAACAACAAAGACATAGACAATGAACTCTCTACAAATTTTTGGAAAAACCCCATCATCACCGATTCACAAATAACATGCCTAATCAAATTCTGTACCGGTCAATATATGGGAAACGCCCGTAAACAACTCTTCTTTGGAATAGAAAGATTTCCATCCATAACATGCCCCATATGCCCCTCAATGGACCCCGACACATGGTTACATGTTCTACTCAAATGCCAAAACCACCACATACACTCCCTAATTGTTAAAAAACATAATAAAGCGGTATGGGAAGTCCGAAAACTAATCACCTCCTACAATAAATCGAGATGTTTTATACTAATGAACGCCGACACTTTTAATAACAATCCACAAGAAAATACGGTCCCCCCTTGGCTACTCCCATGCTCATGTACGACCCAAAGATGTCATTGCAATGCTAGGCTCAAACCGGACATCCTTTGTGTTAAAGGTTTACCATATAATGACCCACCACCCGATAACATCAACCAAGATTACACCATTCAATTCATTGAATTCACATATTGCAACGATAGATTTTCCCTAGAAACAATCCAAAATAAAATAGACAAATACCAACCCCTTATTGACGACATCATCGCCCTCGGATGGAATGTCGACCCCCTTATGGTAATCACATCGGGCGCTCGGGCCACCACCTTTATCCCATCTATGAAAACTCTAGAAGACACCTTCAAGATACCCTTTGAAACAATTAAAACCTCCTTTAAAACATTAACACCATAGCTATCCAACATGCCATGTCCATTCTTCTACATAAACGCAAAATCGAAAACAACCAAGCCCTCCCCGATACACAGGACCCCCCTTAAATTCTTCCTCCGCCTTGATTTTTCATGACTAGTTGGTTTTGAGGTTTTTGACTACTTGCTTGGTTTGTGGTTAGTTTGTTGGCTAGTTGCTTGATTTGTGATTCGTTGGCCGGTTGATCGCTTTGTGGTTCTTGGCTTCTTGTTACATAGTGTCTACCCTCGAGAGAGGGAAGTAGTTCCAGCTTACTAATTCCTTGTCCAGTGGGCATGGTCTTAGTAGTGGAACGAACAGACACTTTATTCACGCCAGTCTCCTTCGGAGACCGGCGTTCTTCTTCTTCTTGGCGGGATGTCAGAGAGAGGACTTTTCACAATAGTTGGCATGAGAGTTTTTTTTTTGTTTTTTTTTTGACACAAGCAAACAGAAACTTTATTGCAAAGGGGAGAGGGAGAAAAACAGGAGGCCTAGGCAGACCCCGCCAAGTCCGGTGAGGTCTGTTGGCATGAGAGTTTCAGGCAGGTTAGACGCATATTGACCAAATCTTTTCTAAACGGTGACACAAGGCAGGATCCTAGGAGCACATGTGAGGTGGACACATGGGTTCAAAATTTTATGGTGGGTTCGCTTGTTGTAGTCGTGGTGTATGCGCAGTCAGCAAAAGCCTCTCTAGCCTTGCATCCACAAAACGGACACTTTCTTTGTCGGGCTCCATATTGTGCGGTGCGGTGCAGATACTCTTACAATGGACTTTCAGTAACTTATGTATGCCGTAGGAAAATGAAAAGCATACTTTCACATAGTTCTTCACTTCTTGCATCTTTGTACGAAATTTTAAAATTTCGAGATATAAATTGCAAGCATGCAAACCTGCCCGATATTTGCAAAAGTCCACCTTGCGACCTTTGCTCTTTAGGGATAAAGCTCACTATTTATCCACCAATCAAATGCACCTTCTTGAAAACAATGAAACCTATTTATGGCTTCTAGAAGCTCCTCCAATGTACCCGAAGTTTTCCCTTGTTTTGACTTTGATTCTTCGCATATCTCCTTCATTCATGTCTTCCAGACCTACCCATGTGTTTTCAATGGAAACACCACGGCTGAAAATACTATCTTATCCATTTAAAATCCAAAATCTTGAGGTGAGGTGAGGTTATTGGGCAAGTCCTATAATTGCAATTTATATTTTATTCGTGAAATTTGGTACACAAGAAACAAAAATATAATAAATATATGAAAGTATAAAAAAAGTTGTTATGTGTTAATTGATTTTTATCGAGAGCAAGCAGCTCCACACAATTTGTTATAATTCCATTATTTCCCCTTGAATTTCTTTGACAATTTCACACCAAAAACACTCCAAAAATGTTGATTCTAGTACAAATAGTAAGGAAGGAAACAAACTTACATTCTATTTTTAACCATGAAATCACAATTAAGACTTAATAAGTAGCATACTCACAAAATTTCGTCAACTTTGGTAGATTGAATCACAAAGTGAAAGATTATAAGGTTTAAATAGAGAAAAAAATTAATTTTATTCCTTGCGCTAAGGGGATCACCAGACTTTGACTTCACTTGGTGTCAAATATTTGCACTACACAAGGTCTGAATTCAATACCATCAAATTGATCATGATATTAGTTCCTTGTACGCCAATATTAGAAGTAGGAAAAGGGTGTAGCATATTCATGATGATTGTGCAAGAAGTAGAGGTTCAAAAAGTGCCAATTGACATTTTTTTTGGGTGAATTTAATATGTTTTAGAATGATAATCCAAATGCCAATAAGAAGTTTTACACCACATCTTGTAGATTTTTTTAAAAATAAATATTGATAAAGATCTCTAGGTCTTATGTGGAAAAGATGAAATTCTTTTGGTACCTTGCCCGTCAAAGTGTGGCAATGTGTGAAAATGTTTGATTGGGGATAAAATGAAATCTTCCACTATGAAAGGAAAATATTAATTGCTAGTATTGAAAAATCTCACATTTAATAGAGTGTCCTAGGAAAAGTTTTTGGAGTTGCCCAACATTTCTGCACTGCATAATTCCTTTTCTTAAGATGCCATAACCTTTTTTCTATGAGTTCAATGAGAATAAAAAATTATACTCCCATGTACATATGGTCTTCTTGCATCTCTGTACAAAATTTTAAGAATTGCAAATATAAATTACAACCATGGGAATGTGGGCAAGATTTGCATAAGCTCAACTCGGGACTTTTGTCATTTAGGGATTACATGTAAATTGAGAAATATAAATTAATAACATGATGTAATTAGAGATTATTGATTTTCTTAAGACCCTTTACATTTCTTTTATCTTTTTAAATTGGTGTACAAGGAAGTAACATTATGTACATCGTTATGATTTACAATTTAAATCATTTCTCATGGAAATTTTTGAGACCAAGTGAAATCAAAATCTGCTAGTTTTTGAAACACAAGAAAGAAAAAAGGAACTTCATTCTTAGTTCAAGCACTATAATCTTCCAATTTGTATAAATGTTAGAAAAATTTGTGAGCATATCTTTGTAGTAGCATGGATGAAGATCTTATGGTTGGAGATGGAAATAAGATTTGTTCTCAAAAATTCCATCCCTTTGCAATAAAATCAAACAATTTTGAAGTAGTTTTGGTGAGAGATTGTTGAGGATTTTTAGGGACTAGGATGTAAAGTTGGGTAAGACAAGGGATCACCTCTTTTACTTTTCAAATACCTCTACACTGATTTTGGAATATAGTGTAACCATAAAATGCTATAAGTTTTCACTTTTGATGAAGAATTTTTCTAAGAGAATAGTGCAATGAATAAAGAGGGTAACAAAAACTTTGATTTTTAGTTCTAACCGTAGGATCTCAATAAAGGCTTATTAAGTAATACATGTACAAAATTTCATAAACTTTGACCGCAGGGATTGAAAGATTATAGTGTTTGAAGCCAAACAAATGGTTCATTTTCTTCCCTGCGTTTAGTGGATCAACAGACTTTGACTTCACTTGGTGTCAAAAAATTTCACTACACAAGGTCTAAATCTATTACCATCTTGTTAAGCATGATGTTAGCTCCTTACACACCAATTTTTAGAGGTAGAGACGGGGTGTAGCATATTCAAAACAAGTGTGCAAGGAGTGGAGGCTCGAAATTTGTTAATTCACACTTTAATTTTTTTTTGAACTTAATATGTTTTTGATTGATAATCCGAATGCCTAATAAGAAGGTCTACATTACATATTGTTGTGGAAAAAATAAAAAGTGAAAAATATGAAGATCTCTAGGTTTTATGTGGAAAAGAAGTTTTTTTGGTACCTTGCCGGACAATGAGTGACAATGTGTGAAAATGTTTGACTTGGGTTGGTATGCTATTTTTCACTAAAGACAAGAACTTTTTTTGAACAATATGAAGGGAAATAATATTGCTTGCGAGTACTGAAAATCTCACTTTCAATAGAGTGTCCTATCAAAAGTTTTTGGAGGTGCCCAAGGTGCCCACCCTCCCCATTTAAAATTCAAAACCCTATAACTTTTTCATCAAATGTCCAATTTAGGAAAAATTTGTTTTCCCACTAAGGTCTTGGAAATGTCTTTCTATAGTAAAAAATTCAAAGAAGAATGTTGGAAATTGACACCATAGGAACCTGACCGAACTTTCAAAAAGCCCATTTTTGACACTCGGTACCTTAGGGGTTAAAGAGGGGGGTCATTTTAGACATAGGTGGTAAAAAGATTCATCCAAAGTGAAAACTTTTAGCGTTTAAAATTCGTTTACTGTGCTTGAAACTATAATCCAAAATCACTGTACAGTACTGAACGAAGCTGTTGCCAGCCTGTGACGGGCTTCACCAAATCCCTAAAGTTAATCCTATAAAACTGAAGTGGAAGGACAAATTTCATACTTTCTCAGATATGCTACTCATAGTTGTTGGAAAAAGAAGGAAGGTCAAAGGATCTTTGCTCTTGAAGGGCCAAAGATTCTTCTTCTACTTTTCTCTGTTCCGAAATGTGCAAAAAGAATTCCTTAATGTTATTGTTTTGCACTATCACTAATTTAAAGCAAATCTTAACAGGAGAAGTCAACCCTTGAAGTCCCTGTTTCACACTTCAAAAATAGCCTCTTCTATTACAAAGACTCGCATTGAAGAAACCAAAAGTTTGATTTTTTTATATTTTTATATTTTTTGACACAAGCAAAGAAAACCTTTACTGCACAGGGATGGGGGAGAAAACATGAAGGCCCAGGCAAACCCCCCAGGGCCGGCGAGGCCGGTTAAGAACCCGGATCGACATAAAGTGTTAGTGATCGGGTTAGTCCTAGTGTTAGACCTAAAAGCGCAAGGGGACAACTTCCACCACGGTCTCTCATTGACCCACGAAGCCAAAACCTCGTTGCACCACCAAAGATCTTTAAATCGCTTGGTGAACTTCGAGTTCTTCTCCGGAGCCAAAGACCTCCTAGAATGCGCTTTAGACCAAGCGACGCGCCCGTAGTCAACCAACCCAAGCGAGACTTTAGCTCTCAACTTCTGTCTGGACCACTTGTTGTCATTAAAGGTAGTATCATTCCTTTCGCACCAAAGTTGCCACAGAATGATACCTCTAAGTAGAAGCCAAATCCTGCTGATAGGATCGAAGCGCTTCGAGATTCGATGTCCGAAAATACCATGCAACCACGTCGGAGCAAAGGACCGAGCCTGCGAAACATCGCTGGAGATGTCTGGACCACTGAGTACAACATGGGAATCCTCAGAGCTGTCAATGAGATTATCCTCCTCACCAGCCGAAAGTTGGCGGGAGCCGTCAGCTCGCATCCCAGCATGCTGGACGACGGTACTATGCATGGAGACTCCCATACGATTCCGCCACTGCACACTATTCATAATCTCGGCGTTGCTGGCTACTTTGTGCGTAACCTGGTAGGTAGACCGGCGTGGCAACATGTCAAGCAGCAGTTCGGCACCCCAAGTCCACGTTTCTTTCGCAGAGTCACAGTCGCAAAACCTATGGAGAATGGTCTCCGTAGTCCCGCGATCATACATCGGGCAGTTCTGGTCGACGGAAGAATGGATCCTTCCTCTCCACACATTGACGGCAGCCGCCTTGTGCTAGATGGTCCAAATGAGTCCAGCTTCTTTCTGAGCCCTCTCCGCGTCCCAGGTATTCAGCCACTTGAGTTTGCACGACGCCGGAAGGGTCCCTCGCCATTTGTTTTCAGGAACAAAGGGAACGAGATGCTTCCGCTGCAAAAGCATACGTCCAATTCTAGCGGAAAAATCCAGGAAAAGAATCTCTCCATCCCAATTGAAACGATCGGGGTCCCATACCAGTTTATCTCATCTTCCATAGAAGAAGAGAGTGGACGTCTTTTGACGACCTTAACAACCCGGATGCGCTTGACCATGCTGAAATGTGTCAACATCCAGTCCTCGACAAAGGAACTCGAGTTGGGAGGCCTAGTCGCAAACTGGTTGCGCTCCTGCCAACCAATCTTTTGTAAGCATTGCGAGGTCGTCTTCACAACGTGAATCTTGCGGCTTGACGGAATCTCCAGACGTTGCCAACTTACGTCGGGCTGGAGTCGCTCGCCAGCTTGAAGGACGAAAGACGGCACCAACGCGTCCTCATCAGTAAACACCCCGATCCATTCCCCAGGACTCGTGTGAATATTTACTCTTCGAAGAAGATGGCTCCACGAGCTTCCCAAGTGAAGCGTAAGCGCTTGCCAAGCTCCCCTTTCAGCCTCGGTCAGTGCTTGATATGACCGCATCTCGTCGAAGTTGCAAAACCGAGTGCCATTCTAAATGTCACGGTACTGGCGGATTCAGCGCTTATGAAGTTCCATCGCCCGTGACCGGGCGCATCCGGGGCCAATCGCCCGCACCACAGGGCAGAACCAGAGGCTGCAAGACAGAAACTCATCCATATTCGACGGGGGCATATACTTCAAGGACGGCAGAATAATCTTCCATGCAGTCGTCACCCTATTCCACACTATGGAACCTTTCTTCGCCCGATGCTTCTGTATTGTGAAGTACTCTAAGCTGGACTCCCACTTGCTATTGGCGAACGGTTGAGAAGAGGCAAGTCGAAATCTTAGCAGAGCGTGTAGGTTGGAATTCCCGGGTTCCAAGGCTTTCAACACCCACTTCGACATGAATGCTGTCGATGCGTCTTGATATTGATTAGATTAAGCCCTCCGCGGGCTTTGGGCTGACAGCATTGGATCCAGCTAACCCGTGTACGCGAACGCCTCGTTGATCCTGAGGCCAGGAAGTTCATGATAAGGCCTTTGACCTTCGTGATACCTCTTTCAGTACCTCCCCATATTGACAAAAAAAATAGTGGTGCCGACAAGAGGACGCTATTCACGATCACACTCCTCCTTGTGGGGTTGAGTTTCGTAGTGCTCCAATAAACTAGTTTTTTAGCTATACGTTCGTAGAAAAAATTGTCCACAGAATTGGTGGAGAGCGTCATGCCGAACGGGGAGCCCAAGAGCTTCTCAACCTCATCGGCGGTCATCAACGGTGGGTCGTCAGCATATTGGGCCAGAATCTGCTGCCAGTCTGTGCATGGAAGTTTAATACCTTCCACTCTCCCGTTGAGAGCCTCGGCTTTGACCATCGTGTTCAGAGCTTCTGCAACAATTATGAAGAGGTACGGTGCGAGCGGGAAACCTTGTCTTACACCTCTTTCAATTTTGAATGTCTGGTTGGGTTTACCATTCATCTTGACTGTCGAGGTGGCGTCTTGGAGAAGAATTCTGATCATTGCCACGAACGCATCTGGGAAACCAAAGGTGCCTAAGATCTTGTACATGCACTCCCAGTCAACCATGTCATAGGCTTTCGTGCAATCCAACTTCAGGAAGAGTAGCGATTGATTCGATTGTTTCGCCCACGACATTGTCTCGTGTGTGAGCAGCAAGTTGTCCAGAATGTAGCGTAGTGGGAGGAAGGCTGACTGATCAGGGCTAATGATGTCCATTAGGATCGGCTGAAGCCGTCTTTGCAACAATTTTGCGTAGATCTTGTACGACATGTTCAATAAGGAGATCGGTCTCCAGGTGGGCAGGAGTCAACGCTCCCCTCCCTTGTGGAGCAGAGCAAGCATACCATGCGTCATACCACTTGGAAGTTTACCTTCTCTCACACTTGATTGAAACATCGTAGTGAAGTCAGCTCCAACGAGATCCCAATATGCCGAGTAAAACTCGAATCCCACCCCATCCGGACCTAGTGACTTGCCAGAGCGCATATCCCCTAAGGCAGCCTTTAATTCTTCAGTTGTGATTGCTGCGCATCATGAGTCCTTCATGCTTGCGTTAAGCCTGTCATTTAGATAGGCCAACATCGTGAGTTCCGCCCTCTCTGTGTCTGGCGATGGGGAACGCGCCTCGTAGAGATGCTAGTAGAACTTTTGGCAAGTTGACTCGAGGTCGGGACGCAAAGATACCAGCCGCCCATCACTGTCCAGTAGCTTGGTAATCTGCGACGCAGAGGACCTATTCTTGTGCGCAGCGAAGAATTCGCGAGTGCAGCTGTCCCCACATCTAGCCACTTAAGCCTACTTCTTAACCACGCCCCTATGGCCTTCGACTTCTCTATCGCTTGGATCTGGGAGGAGATAGAGTCTAGATGTACCTGCACGTCCTGATTTACTAGGTCTACTTAGAGTTGACTATGGGCTACTACCAGCTCTTTCCTCGCCAGTGACTCCAGCCGGTTATTCTCCTGTGCCTTATCGACACAGAACCTTTTGTAAAAGCGAACTGTCCTCTTCAGTTTTCCAAAGAAGGAAAGTTGTGTATGTTGCATCCACGTCCTGCGAATGCCTTCTTGTGCCTTAGGATGGTACAAGTATTTGGCGTTCATGACATATGGAGGGGGACGTTGGCGTATAGGTTCCAACTGAACCTCTCTCTATACCGGAAGGTGGTTGGACAACAATGTATCACCAATGATGTGATAAGTACTTCTCGTGGCCGATGAACAGGCCCCGAGAAAAGTATAGATGCGATCGAGCCTTGCCAATACTTGGCGCCCATCTCTCTTTCTGCTATCCCACGAGAACCGGATTCGACTCCCCCCGGAAACACATCTTCTACTTCCAGAGCATTCTTCAACTCGTTGAAGAGTTGTTTATCTTCTACTGACTAGTACGATTCACATAAATTTGACTTGTCTTCTCTGGCTTCAACGAAGTTCCAATCCCCCGCCAATAGCCACCGACAGCCGCGAGGAAGTGTTCGCAGTAACTCACTCCAGAGTACACATCTCTCTGCTGAAGCATGAGGACAATAGACGTTGAGTACGGCCGTATCGCCGCCTGGCAGTCCCAAGAACATTACCCACTGTGCGCTACCACCAAGCGAGTACCCTTTGTTACTGATCACATGTGAAAGCTTGGGAGATATCCACATCCCCGTACCTCCACTCCCAGCCCCTTCTTCTCTGTTGTCATTGTAATAAGCGACCTGGGCTTCCTGTCCAATAAAACTTGCACCTGGCCAGAATAAACTATTGAGAGCCTGGAATTTACTACCCCTAAGTTTAGTTTCCTAGAGACAGATGATATCCACTTTCCCCAGCAGTTGTGAGTAGTAGTCCCTAATGACATCCACACTCATTCATGCCCCGTACATTATGCGTTACGATTGACACTTTCATGCATGATGAGGAAGGGGAGCTAATGAGGAAAGCACACCTGTTGTAGTGTTATCCAGTGGTCCGAATCTTACGGACTTGTTCGTGTGGCCATGTTGGAGGTCGAGGTGATGGTCTCTGCTTAGCCAAACGGAGGAGCAAAATTTGCTAGTCGGGCTTGCCTCGAATTGGTCATTCCATCCTTGGTCTCTTATCCATTGCCTGTATACAGATTCAATGATGACAAGAGCTGGTGCCCGGCTCTTCTTGTTAGTCTCTCCCGAAAACTCTCGCGTTTCTTGTGCATCCACCATCTCGAGACTGAGCTTGTCCGTATCTCTTATTGTCAACCTCGAGTTTTCACCAGCATGCCATGATGTAGGTTGTCTCTCACCCAACTCCGAAGTATTAGTCTTCTCCTGTTGGACTGACGCTCTCAGATAGTTCCTTTGTTTTGCGACAGGAGTTCGTTAGATAGGCCAATAGGTCCCTCAGACAATGTAAACCCTCCTATTGTGTAAGCTATTGCAGTGCTTGCTCGGCTTGGAGCGAGGTCGGGTGCTCCAACATCCGCCGAAGATCTTGTGTCTTGGTCCTCCGAATGTGTTACCCCTGCTGAGTTTCCAATTAGTCGACTGCGTGAGTGGAGCAGAGAACCAGTGGCTACGCTGGCTGCCGACCCTGTTCTCAATTTAGTTTGGAGTTTTTGAGGTTTTTTTGCTTTCTTGATTTTTTCTTTGCCCACACCTGCCTCATACATGTGCACTTCGAGGCTCCTCTTGAGCTCCCTAACTTGGACACTCTCCCACTCTTTTGACGACGTCTCGACTAGACCTTGATTTCGGCCCTGTGATCTTGGCGGTTCAGTCCCGGTGCCTGCAACAAAGCTTGGTGTTTTGGCAGCGCAGGGTATGGGCGCAACCCTTGGCGGCGGAGGGGGCGGCAAACGCTCTTGTGTGGGTTGGGCTTCGGGGCTTCCTGCCGCTTCCTGCGGCTTTCTGTGACTTCGGTCCCTATTTCGGACCTGCCTCGGCCAGCTGCACGCTCTGTTCGGAGTTTGTTTGCAGTCGCACTTGCGGTACCTTGCTTGGAGTACGCTCCACAGAGGCCTGAGACACTCCTGTCCCTTGTTGCCTCTGTGGTTGTTGCCTTGGTTGATGCTTCTGCAGCGCGCGGCAATCCTTAACCATGTGAGATGTAGATAGACAATGCCTACAACGAATTGGAAGATCATTATAATCTATTGCCAAAGCCACCATATCACCTGACACGGGATTCGTGACGTTGATATTCATGATGAAAGGCTTGGCCGTATCTACATTGACGTAGAATTTCTGATCTGCTGAGTCTCGATTGCTGCGATGTTTACCCACCACTCTCCCGATACACCTCGCGATGTCAAGAATACTGTTGCGCAACTCATCAGGCACGGCCTTGAGGGTAATCCATACCGGCATCTGGGCTTTAATAGGCGTATTAGGATCAAAACCAGCTACCCATGGCTGCAACATGCATGTGCCCCACGTTGAGGTGTGAGGAGTGAGCATAAGCAGCTGCTAGGTTGCGCATACGTTTTTGGTGATGATTTGAAAAAATCCATTGCCTAGGTTGCGCCCAAACAAACATTCGGCCTGAGCATCTCTTGAGAGCACCTCCAGCCAAGCCGCGACGGGATCCCACCTTGATTTCCCTCCAACAAAGTAAGCAACTACTGTATTACGCTGAAAATGCTCCATTTCCTTCCTCACCTTTTCCTCATCAAGCGTGAACTGAGCAGCTTGTTTGCACAACAGGAACTTTGAGCTACTGCGAAACAACGAATCTGAGAGGATCTCACCGGAAGTTGCCTTGGATGGGTTGAGGTTGGCGTGGCTCCCTAAGTGTGCCATTGCCGCTACGACCTCTGGTGCCGGGGGTTCATGTTTTAGTAAGGCTTCTGCTTTCCTCTTCTCTTCCGCAACTGACGGTTTGAAAGGTGCGTGCCCGGTGTGAGCCTTAAGTGCTTCAGCGAAGCTGTAAGGAGGTGTTTTCACAGTCTCACCGGGTAATACATCTGAACTCGATGCCATGGCTGGAACGGAGGGGGAGGGGCGAGGTGGAGTAGACGGAGGAGAATGATCGACCCTGATCTGGGAGACCGCTTGGGCTACTCGCAACCACTAAACTTCCGCCTAACCCTAGGGCATAAGTACGCTAAGGGGGGTACAAAACGGGCAAAAATAATATACTCCATAGTATGTTAGTTTTGAAGCCCTTTGTTAAATTGTTGTTGAATGCCAATCGTCCATTTTTTCGGTGGGGAGAAATCATGGCCAACAAAATGTTAGGTGAACTGAAAATCTCTTGAACAAAGTGGTGATTTTTGAGACTTTGTGTTGTCATAACTCATGTTGCTCTATAAGTGGCCAAACCCTTTCCCGAGATGAAAATATTGCATACTACAAAGTCTGAAAATATACTAGAAATACTACGCAGTATATCAATTTTTTCAAGGCTAGGTTTTCAACCGAAAACTAGATTTTGAAGAAAATGATGGAAAATAAAAATATTTTTGAAAACACTTTATGTTTTAAGATAGATTATCGTATGCTAAAAAAGCTTCGATAAGAATTTGGAGCAAAAATCAACATTTAACCCCCATTTTAAGTATTTTTGACAATAAATCCATTTTTTGCTATTACAAGTAAATTTAAGTCTCTGATCATAATTTTTCATTTGGAATGACTAAAAAGAACATATTGTGCATGTAATCTGAAAGTTTTGTAGAATTGTGAACTTCTAATCTCCTACAAGAAGTATATTTGTATGCTTCTTAAAACTGTGACAAATATATAGTAATTACAAATATACTTCTTCTCATTGAACTGTAGAGGGTTTTGGTGAAAATTTATGATATGTGTGATGGCATGGAAGTGAGGATTCACATTTTGGAGACCAACATCTGAAATCAAAAGCAAATTGGGCATGTGATGGGAAAGAGCAGTTGTGACATGGCAAAAAACAATTTGTGACAGTTTATTCGTACCACCTTAGTCGACTATCACCCCCTAACCCTAATTCCTCCTCGCAAGCTAGGAGAACCTTTTGATGTCAACAACTGTTGTATTGAGCGGAGAGTTTCTAATGTTTGAGATCCACTATCAATCCTGCTATTAATCTAATGATCTGATACTCTATTGTCCTAGCTTCCATGTCTACCTTTACCGACTCATACCCACCATGTCGCTCCGATATAGTGCACGACACCTTCTACTAGATCCTACTAATAATTTTCTGCACTGGAGACCGAGGGGGTACATACCTAAACTGCCTGACCTGACTTGACGCGACGTGCTCCTCTCTTCGTAGGGCGTTCCGGACCAAGCGATGGTGCTTGAGATCCTCCAGACGTTGAGATGAGCAGTCGATCGACCTTAGCTAGTTAATCTTTGTTCCTTCAATGGCGACGTTCGCCGCAGCCGGACCGCAACCGTCCTCGGACTCGCTTCATCTCGCCTTCTCGTTCTCACCTTCCACACTTCAGTGATACAGTCGTTATTTTACAGTGACGACAAGAGTCTCACTGTTGGCCACTCGTATTGCTCCGCTTCCGCTCAATATTTGACCAACCACCCACCGAGATGTGATCCCAAAAGTTTGATTTCAATTTTTCATTGTAGGATCTTAATCTAGACTAATAAAGTTAATTTGCATTCCAAATTTTTTACACCCTTGACTATGGAGATTGAAAATATTATAGTGTTTGAATGAAGAGTAAAGGTTTTTTCTTCCTTGGGTTGAGAACAACGTCAAACTTTGACATCTCTTGGTATCAAGTTTTTGAATTACATAGAACCGGGATTTAACCTTGAATGAAAATAGTCCCATGGTGGGCTTTTGCAAATCTTGGGCACGTTCCCATGGTTGCAATTTATACTTGCAATTCTTGAATTTTTTTACAAAGTTGCAAGAAGACAAGATGTACATGGGAGTATAATTTATATTCTTATCGGACTTATAGAAAAAAGTTATGCAATCTTAAAGAGAAAATTGTAGAATGCAAGCGTATAGAGCAACTCCAAAAACTTTTGCTAGGACACTTTATTCAAAGTAAGACTTTCAATAATAGCAAGTAATATAATTTCCTTTCATGATGTCAACAAATATTTTTTGTCTTTGGTGAAAAACACATCTAATCTGAAGTTACAAATAATCACACTACCACACATTGTCGAGCAAGGCACCAAAAATTTCTTCTTTTCCACATTAAACTCCAAAGGCCCAATGTTCCCTCAAGGGTCATTTTGAGTTTGGGTAGGGTACCACCTTCTCAAATCTAGGCATGATTTTTTGAGATTTTTTTGATCGGCAACTTTTCATTAGCTTTCCATGGAGATAGTTTTATGTAGAAATTTGACTTAGAGTTCAAAAGTTACAATTTTTTTATAACATGTACAAATAGTGCAGCGGTTTAGTATGACATTTAACAAGATTAGGGATAGAATGGCTTGCTAAGCTCCTTCCAAAATTCTGGTTAGAGGGTCTGCCGGGAGTTAGTCGCATTTCTATGAGCTGAGGGTAGTAGGAAGTGTTGGCCTCTCTACAACCTTACTCAGCCTCCAAATATGCAATTGGTGCATGCTTGCGGAACAACCTGATGTGTTGGAAGCGGTTGGAGGTTATTACATCTAGATCTCAGATGTGTTAGGTTCCGCTTTTGAGATTGGATTTGTGAGAACAACATCAAGGTGTTGGATGCCTGTGAGTTGATACGAGATCTAAGCCTTGCACTCCTAAAGTGGGCGACACAACCCCTCGTCATTGTGGACAAGATCGTGAAACATGGAATGGTGTGAGTATGCCTGTACATCTAGGAACTCATGTGTTGAGCATCGTCGTTGGCCTCACATCCCCACAAAGTATGGTCATGACTGAGATCTAGACGAACCACAGTTAGAAAATAGAGGCAACAAGTCCACGCACTACTCCAATGGCAACCTCAACCCAGAAACTACTACTGCACCAATCTGGAAAAGAACTTCGAGAGCGCAGAGCCACTACACACACTGCAATATACCGCCGATCAATCAACATCAGCCCCTGATCGATAATAACTGTGATCCATACCTCACTCTACTCTTTTCTTCATAGCACATGCACAGTACTCTTCTTATTTCTTATTCTTCCTCACCTCATTATCAGCATTGTTGCAACACAAGCATTCACTTACGTAGTCACCTCACCAAGGCCTAGCCCTACTATCACCTTTTACACTACTAATAGCTACACATCTAGAGCTTGTTACATGTATTTCACATGCACACACACCACAGAAACGTGGCTTGACCACGAACCATCCACAACTCCGCCACCAACTAGGTGATTCTTGGCTCTCCTTCCATACTATATGTTTTGTTAGATGCATCACCTCTCCTTGTAGTGCTTCTCCCTCTTGTTCTATCTCTACTCTCTCCACATTCTAAAGTTTTGGTAATACCTCTTCAGCCTTTAGACATATATCATTGCTTCCTTTCCATTCGTACACACAAACACAATCAAACCCTACTGCAAATTCCAACAAATCTCCAAAACCTTTGCACCCCTTCTAGACAAGACACATACGTTACATAAGACCCTAAACAACACTTTCCCACACATTGCACAATACATACAACAAAAACACATCCACCCACCACCGCACCTTATCTACGCCATAGTAATCACACTTCACAACTCTTTAGAAGAATGTAATCTTCTACTAGTATCAGAGAATCCTAATACAATTTAATGGACCAATACCCTCCTTGATAAAGAATCCAACTTATATATCTCCCCCAAAAGACACATCCACACTAAACACCGATACAAATAATTTCTTGACAAAAACCAAGACATCCTCCTATATAAAAATCCAATATACAACACACTCTATAGTTTTCTACATAGCAAAAACCCACCCCCATCACATGAACTAATCCAACAAACCTTTCCATTTTTCCTCAAGAACTCATCACAAAAACTATGCAATTCCAAAGAACATTGCCTAATTCCCCACACCAATGCACTTATCTCAATACTTACAAATTTTAAAAATCAATAACCAAGCGCTTGAACCATGGCTAACACTTCAAATATACATGCCATCCCACCAAGAAGACATTAGACTCATCATAGACATCAAAAACACCATTACCACCCTAATTAACAACAATCCAAACCACACATATCTACTATGTGGAGACTTTAATAGAGATGTTGCACTAATTGGCAAACAACACAAAGACTGATTTTTCGGCCACAACCCGCTGACCAACACTAGCAAGACTTGACTGATAACCTAAATTTTACATATATTCCTATAGTTACACGATACTTCAGACAAGGTGGATATGACTATAAAGACTTGACCTTAATAGACGGTATGAGCAATTCCACCCGTGAGGGTGAAAAAACTATAGAATTGGGCCAGTTGAGAGTCGAAATCCTAAGACGCCTCCAAGCAATGGACATAACTTATCAAGAAGTTCAACACCCATCATACAACCATGCTTCAAACAAGACAATCACTTTCATAAGAATATGTAAAAGGAATACAATTGACCCAATTTCAATGTAACCACTAGATTCTAGACATGACCGCTGACCCCGTGATGGTGTAACAAATGCCAATGCTTGCTGCTTGGTTCGAATGAAGTGAGCTTATGCTTGTTAGATAGAAGACTTCAAGATGCTCCAGCCCTCCAATATTCGCCTCCAAGCTTGCTTTGGTTGAGAAGATCTTGGCACTTAACCCTTAAACGGATTTGCCAGCCCGAGGGGCTTGGTTTTTTCATTTTTCAACTCACTTTGACCATGATTTTCTAATGACGGATATTCATTTTAATGATTTTTTTTTTCAAAATTCTTTGAATTTATAATAAAAATCATCTGATATAATTAGAATGTAAATGGTAGCTAAATATGGGTGTTAAAATTCAAAGATTCTATAAAATTTCTATAGAAAGATTTGTCGTTTAAGGGTTAAAGTTGGCGCTCTCAAACGTCTTGGCAACAGAATGTTTGGTGCCTTGAGGGTCATATCTTCTTCTTCTTCTTGCAAAACACCTTGGTTTTGGTGTCACTTGAAAGCTAACTCCAGAGAGCCTTCTTCCTCCAAATCTCAAATCCTATTTCGCCACAAACTCCGAGATCGTGCCTTCCAAAACTGATGCTTTGGTTATGGGTTGACGGCAGACCCCCTGAAGCCTGGGCTGCCGTATCTCCTTTGCCGCTTTGCTAAATCCCTTGTTCTTGGTGTCTTTAGAAAGCTATCTTGACAATGTTGGTACGCTTCAAATCTTGAGTCTTGGTTTGCAACAAACCCCGTGATCTTGCTCGTGAAAGTTGATGCTTGAACACTGTGACGGCTGTAGACCCCTTATTGTTTGAGCGCTTTTCACTCCTTAGGTTGTGGTCCAAATCACACAAACCTTGGCTACTTTGAATTTCAATCTTATCTTGTTTATGCTTACAAAATATCAGCTACAAATCATTCCTAATCTAGCCGCAATCTTGATTCAAAGTTGCGGCTTTGTTTTTCCTAGTTCCAACTCTACCTTTTTATCTTCTTGTATACACACTTCCACACACACCTACACACACTTGGGGGAGAGAGATAGAATGAGAAGAGAGAGGCCAGCCCTTGCAAGCCACCCTCAAACCCTAACCACTTTCTACCTTCCATCCACTACATTTCATCCTACTTCTCAATTACATACATGGCTAGTCACAATCATGGATGGGCCATCTACAACACATAAATCTTACATAATAAATGTACTAACTCTATCTTTGTGAAAAACTAAACATCAATCACTTGATACTTCATAATTACTTGAGGTTTCATATTTTGTTATCGTAAACTAAGTTGTGAGCCAAAGCAATGGCTCATGGACGATTTTTATATACCTAGTAGCAACCACGCAGAATACACGTGTACAACAAAAACAAGTATTATTCTAAATGTAGACCACTCATCAATTCAATTTAATATCGCACCCAATACACTTATTAAGAGAACACTCACAAGACCAAACAAAATAAATGGTCAAATACTTCATTCCATTCCAAAAACCAATGAACAAGATTTCAACACAATGTATTTTGAAGAAAATTCTATACAAATCAACTCCCTTCTAAGTTGTCTCAACAACAACAATAAATTCTCTCAAAACCAATGGCTTCAAGTTTGTAACACACTAGATATGCTAACAATTAATATCTCCAACACCCTAGAGAAAACATATAAAGCCACATCCATACCTCAATTAACCCCTAAGGTACCGTGACAGTTTTACACCAAAAACACTTCAAACTAAATGGATTCTAGTGCAACGAATAAAGAAGGTAACAAAAACTTTGATTTTTAGTTCTAACCGTAGGATCTCAATAAAGGCTTATTAAGTAATACATGTACAAAATTTCATAAACTTTGACCGCACGGATTGAAAGATTATAGTGTTTGAAGCCAAGCAAATGGTTCATTTTCTTCCCTGCGTTTAGTGGATCAGCAGACTTTGACTTCACTTGGTGTCAAAAAAATTCACTACACAAGGTCTAAATATAGTACCATCTTGTTAAGCATGATTTTAGCTCCTTACACACCAATTTTTAGAGGTAGAGACGGGGTGTAGCATATTCAAAACAAGTGTGCAAGGAGTGGAGGCTCGAAATTTGTTAATTCACACTTTAATTTTTTTTTGAACTTAATATGTTTTTGATTGATAATCCGAATGCTTAATAAGAAGGCTTACATTACATATTGATGTGGAAAAAATAAAAAGTGAAAAATATGAAGATCTCTAGGTTTTATGTGGAAAAGAAGAAGTTTTTTTGGTACCTTGCCGGACAATGAGTGACAATGTGTGAAAATGTTTGACTTGGGTTGGTATGCTATTTTTCACTAAAGACAAGAACTTTTTTTGACAATATGAAGGGAAATAATATTACTTGCGAGTACTGAAAATCTCACTTTCAATAGAGTGTCCTATCAAAAGTTTTTGGAGGTGCCCGAGGTGCCCACCCTCCCCATTTAAAATTCAAAACCCTATAACTTTTTCATCAAATGTCCAATTTAGGAAAAATTTGTTTTCCCACTAAGGTCTTGGAAATGTCTTTCTATAGTAAAAAATTCAAAGAAGAATGTTGGAAATTGACACCATAGGAACCTGACCGAACTTTCAAAAAGCCCTTTTTGACATTTGGTACCTTAGGGGTTAACAAACAGAGCATCCAAATAAGTAGGCTATCTACCACGAAAACTTTCAAAAACGTGGAAACAACATTAACCCACATACCATACCATTCAAAAAACAATTCAAACTCTTACAAATAATTGCAATGGTCTACTTAGTGCTCCATCTGCTTAGAATACAAACTCTCCAACACACAAAAATTCCACCACCACCTCCCTTCCACACATCACCCCATAAATAGTTACACAATATTGGATTGATTGCAAAAGAAGCCAATAAACAAGCCCGAAAAATAACTATCTAGTATACCAGAGAAATGTTGGAGTTTAAAGTTGCTTGTAGTTATTACGGCACTGTAAATAGTTATTGAGGTGGATTTAGAGGAGAAAGTAAATAGGGAGAAAAGGAAAGGAGGTGGAAGGAATTTGAGAGGTTCTTTGAAAGAAGGCAACATCTCACTCCAAGCATTGTTTGTGATAGCTTGTATATCTTTCACTTGCTTATGCAACCATCTCTCTACTTCTTTTAACATCAATAGGTTATGGACCCACTCATGTGAGTTGCGAATGTACAATTTTGTTGCTAAGTTGTTTGAAGGAGGTCTTGAGTGAGTTTGAGTGTTTGGATACATGAGGGCTGATTTTGAGCATTGGAGGTGCACAAGGACGGTTTTCAAGCTTTGGTGATTAATACGGAAGATTTTGAAGCTTCGGTATTCTACAAGCAAGGCCTTGAAGCTTCGGTTGTGCACAAGAGAGGCTTTGGAGCTTTGGTAGTGCACAAGGTCTGATTTGAAGCTTAGAAGGTACAAAAGGGCTCACATATAGCATTGTAGGCAATTTAGGAAGGCACAAGAAGTTGAAAAGAGCGGCGGTTGTGCACATTCAAGCTTATGAACCTTGTAAGTGTTCATTCATAGTGGATGTGCTTGATTGCTCTCTAAAGGTGTTGATTTGAGTAATTGAGGTGCTTAGCTGCACATTGGAGTCTACGTGAAATTCATTGAGATCATTCAAGTCCATATTTGCATGTATGAGTAAAAAATGGCTTCTTTGTTTGAATGAGGTGCAAAGGGGTACATTTGAGTCTAGAAAGAGAAGACTTCAGTGTTTGAGTAGTACCTTTGTACATTTGAGCTTAGAAAAGACTCATTTTATTGTTCTTGCATATCAGAGCCTTGAAGGGGCTGATTTGAGTGTGTTAGGTGCTTACTTATTCATATGAGAGCCTAAAAGGGGCTCAATTCAGTGATTGTGGTGCCTATGTACACGGTAGGAGTTTAGAAAGGCCAATCTTGGCCATGTGAGTGTAATCATGGCCTCATTCGACAATGAGAGTGGTAGGGTCATTGATAAGTTCAAGGGGGACAACTTCAACCTTTGGAAGTTTCACATGGAGATGGTGTTGGAGTCCATGGACCTTTGACAGATTGTTGACGACTCCGAAGAACCTCCATCCTTTGACAATGACCCAAAGGTAATAAAAGACTACAATTGGCGTGTAAAGAAGCCCATCTCCATCATTGGGCTCAATTTGGTAGACAACCAACTCGCCCATATCAATAGTTGCAAAGAACCGGCAAAAGCATGGAAGACTTTGTGCAACATCCATGAATCAGAGAGCTTGTCCATCATCCTCTTCATTTGTCGTAAGTTCTTCACAATCAAGATATAAGAAGGTGATGACTTATTGACCCACATCGACTAAGTAAAGGCACTTGCGGATCAACTTGATTGCTTGGAGATACCTATTACAAATAAAAATGTGGTGATGACGTTACTTGAGAGCTTGCTGTCCTCATTTGAGCACTTGATCACCGCCTTAGAGACGTTGCGCATGAAGGACCTTACCATGGAGTCTGTGCTTCCACAGATGATGCACCAAGTGTCTAAGTGCAAGGAGAAGGAGGCGCATGGCAATGATGCGGCCTTGGTATCAAAGCAAAGCAAGAAGGGCAACCCATCCTCATGTGGCGAGCCAAATGTATGTTATAATTGTGGCAAATCGGGCCATTTTGCACGAAATTGCTTCAAGTCGAAGAAAGAAGAGCTCAATAATACAAACCAAGCAAAAGAGAAGGAAAATGCTAACCATGCCGAGGAGGACGATGACTACGCATTTGCAACTCAAGATGGATCCCATTCCAAGTCCATTTGTAAGTGGATTTCGAATTTGGGCGCCACAAAACATATGACACTATATCGGGCGGCATTTCATACGTATGAGGTAATTCCATCATGCAACAAGCATTTGAGCAATGATAGTGTTGTGGATGCCGTTGGAGTCAGTGCCATTGATGTCGAAGTGCTCGTGAGAGGGCGTTTGAAGAGGATGACAATCAAGGACGTCCTCGATATGCCCAAGTTGCAAGAAAACTTGCTCTTGGTGAGCAAGCTTGTGTAAAGCCATATGAAGGTCAATTCAATGAAGACGAGTGCTCAATGAAAGCACCAAACGAAAATGTATTTGCGGTTGCATGTCGTGAAGACAACTTGTACCTAGTAGCCCTTCACCAAGGTGTATGAGGTGGATGCGGCCAATTTGGCACAATCATCAAGCAAAAATGGCGCCATGGAGCTTTGGCATAGTCGACTTGGTCATTTGAATGTGAGAAGTGTGTATTTGCTTCAAAGCATGGTAGGTGACATGACTATTGACAAAGATGAGTGATTGATGCCATTTTGTGAAGGGTGTGTGCAAGGAAAGCGACATAGGGCACCATTTCCAAAGGATGGAGGGACTCGTGCTACAAAGCCTTTGGAGATTGTACTTTTGGATGTGTGCGGCTCCATTAGGACCACATCCATTGGCAGTGCAAGGTACTTTGTGACCTTCATTGATGACTTTTCAAGGAAGGTGTGGTTGTACACGTTAATGACAAAAGGGGAGTGCCTTGATAAGTTCAAGGAGTTCAAGGTGCTTGCGGAGAAGCAATTGGAGCAAAGTTCAAGGTGTTTCGGTTCGACAATGGTGGAGAGTTCATCTCCAAGGCATTTTGAGAGTATTTGAAGCATCAAGATATCAAGAAGCAACCATCAATAACGTACATGCGTGATCAAAACGGAGTGGCCAAGCAAGAAAACCGCACAATTGTGGAGATGGCAAGGAGCATGATATATGCTCAATGGTTCAAGCTTGCTTTTGAGGCAGAAGCGGTGACCAATGCGGTGTACATCCGCAATCGGTGCCCAACAAGGGCGCTTGTCACCATTACACCACAAGAGGCTAGGAGCGGCCGCAACCATGTATTGCACACATGTGTATATTTGGACACATTGCATACGCAATGGTGCCGGATGCAAAGAGGGGTGAAGTGGATGCAAAAGGCACAAAGTGCTTGTTTATTGGCTATTGCGAGGGCACCAAAGCATATCGCCTCATGTGTGTTGTGACGAATAAATCATTCGGAGTTGTGATGTGGTGTTTGTTTTAGATAGCTCAAGTGATGGTCATGGTTTAGAGATGAATATAAGTGGGAGTAGTGAGATCTTTTCGTTGGTTTTGGTGGATGAATCTTTCAAATCAAGTACCAAGGGTGATAGTGATTCTAAGAAAGAGAAGATGGTGGATAGAGAAGAAGAAGGTGCAACTGTAGGGCCTTCAAAAACACCTACATCAACACGAAGTGGTGATGACGATAGTGGGTGCACTCAAGAGCCACGATATCCAAGAAGGGAATGGCGGCCGTCTAGAGAGTGGTTGATGAACCACATCTTGCCGCAACATGAAGTAGAGCGGGCCAATGTGGCCACTCTCGAGGATCCATTGAACGTGTGTGAAGCCATGCGATCCAAGGATGCGAGCAAGTGGGAGGCGGCCATGCAAGAGGAGTATGTCTTGTTCATGATAAATGAAACTTGGGAGTTGGCTCCTCTTCCAAAGGGTCGCAAGAGCGTTGGATGCAAGTGGGTGTTTCGCACAAAAAATGATGCTTTGGGTCAAGTTGTGCGCCACAGGGCGCGGTTGGTGGCAAAGGAATACTCTCAAGTTGAAGGAGTGGACTTCTTTTAGACTTTTACTCTTGTTGCAAAGTTCAACACTATTTGGTGCATCCTTGCGCTTGGAGCCGCGTTGGATTTGAAGATCCATCAAATGGATGTGAAGACTGCATTTTTGAATGTCGATTTGGAAGAGGACATCTTCATGATCCAATCGGAAGGTTTTGAGAAGAGAGGCTTTGAGCATCTTGTATGCAAGCTTAAGAAGTCGTTGTTTCGGCTTAAGCAATCACCAAGGGCTTGGTCCAACGGATCGACTTATCTTTCATCAAAGAGGGCTTTACAAGAAGTGAAGCGGATCACTCATTGTACATTAAGCAAACAAGTGGATACTTGTTGATAGTCCTCATCTATGTGGATGATTTAATCATCTTTGCTAGCCTTTTGGCGAAATTGACGTGGCTGAAAGGCAAGCTCCACGCGGAGTTTGACATGACCAATCTTGGCGAGTTGAAGTATTGTCTTGATGTGGAATTTGTAAGGGACCGCAACGCACGCACCATCACCATGAGCCAAAAGAAGTATATTGAAGAGGTGCTCAAGCGCTTTGACATGGGAGAGTGCAAGCCCATCGGTACACCACTTGATTCAAATGTCAAGATGCTGAAGATCTCGGAAGAAGAGTTTCAAGCCATTCAAGGTGAGATGGAAGGCATGCCATACAAGAGTGGAGTTGGGTCATTGATGTATGCCATGGTAGCCACACGTGCTGACTTTGCTTTTGCCGTGAGCATGTGTTGTAAGTCGTTGGGTCAGCATTCCTCCGGAAGACACTCAATTGTCGTTTAATGCATCCAAAGTAAATCGCTTTGGTGTCGTTCCTACAGAGATCTATTGTTTCTTTCTGAATAAATTATAAAAAAACTAAACTAATTAATACTACTCCACAAGTTAGTTTTCCTACTCTTTTTTTTGCTCAATATCCACATCCTTCCAGATTCTGGACTTCTTACAATAGCTTCCGGAACTAATTTACGGACAGCTGAAAAGGGGTTTTATTTATCTTTGTTTGTCTTCAGAGAGTCTTCCAAACGGTATAAACGATTGACCGGAAGGCCAATGATCCTATTTGTGTAAGTGGCCAAATTTTCCATTGTCTGGTGACTTAAAGTGGCTAGACACCTACTCTCCATACTCCGCTAACCGGTGGACGGTTGTTGTTGCTAGATCCACGCTCTGATAACATCCCGATGGCCATTCGGACGTGGTCACACGGAGGCAAATCCGGACTACAACGACATTCCGGTTACTACTATGGTGGTTCTGCCAAGTGTGCCTTACAGCTTGCAAAGAGGATTTCCTTCTAAACATACACATCAAGCTTTTTTCTTCTCATAGTGGAAGATTTCGGCCTCAACCAGAATCCGGGTTCACACAAATCTTCCGTGCTTTAGAGACTACCAGTCACACCTCTGCAATACGTCTCTTCCCATCCTAGCTACCTCCGGACCCTAAAGAATGCCAGACCTCTCCCTAATATCTTCTCCAGCACTTCCGGATGTTCTCCCAATGCAAGTCCTAACCGGTTACTTCAAATACAAACACTCTAACACTCACCACAAAAAATCATAATAAACACATTCCAACCACAATGGATCCATTCCTCACAAGAAAACCCTCAATACCACAAGTTTGAGATAACCAACATAGTGATAAGTTGAAAAATGCTCTAAGCAAGAGAAACAAGATGATGAGATTTCTTAAACTCATCTACTAAGTATTAGATGAGTTTCCCAAATTTGAGTTTATCTTATCCGCGAGAAATCCAAAAAATCTTAACCTAATTAGCAAAAAGGCCTTATCCCCAGAGGTCCAATAATTCCAAGCTCAGATCTGAAAATTTTGAATCTGAGATCCGGATTTACCGTTCCTAAATCTTAAGGTAGGTAATGAAATTTCCTAGTCTAGGATTTGGTAGTCGGGTGCAATTTAGAGCCCCATTGTTAATCACTACTAAACCTAAGTAACTAAGAATTTTCTAACGCTAAGCCTAAATCTTACTAGGGGGTCTTTTGGACACCCTTATTTCTAGCACGCCTACACCTAGGAGACTCTTCTACGACTCCCTTTGTCTTCTCTGCCTTCTCTGGAGATGATTCCTGCACTTGGCCCTTATTTCCGGAAGTTGGTGTAGTCGGCGTCCGGTCTTCAATTGGCGGCACTACCTGCGTTGCCTTCTCAGCTGCTCCAGTCGATGTTTCCATCATGTCTCGCATAGTGGAAGTCTCCTCCAAAAGCCCTCTGGAAAGTGCAGAGGTCATCTTCCGGAGGATGGAGGCGGGAGATATGGAAGGTAGCCGGAAGATTGGAGGAGTCTCTTGGAAGAATGCTTCCGAAAGCGTATTCTTCCAAGATTTCCTTCACCAGCTGCATGTTGTACGAGGTGAATTGGTTAAACATCGCAGTTTGCCAAGCCACATGCTTAAGCAATTCTAGGTTGTCTTTTCCCGGATTTTTGTTGAGTTCTTTTTAGGTTCATGCCCACATGGACACCAACCTTTTGGGCTTCATTGGATGGAAAATAGGGTTTAAGAACCCTACAACTATCCACGCCCGGGAATCACAGAGGTCACTCGTGTTGTAGCCGTCCTTCGGGTCACCGTTCCGACAGAATTCCGTTTCATAAAACTCGTCGTTTCTTTCCGGTACCTTTCCTGCCCCGTCCTGAAAGTCATACGTCCGCTTCCACTCCGCCGCTGTCCACCTCTGCAGGTGAGCTCCGAGGCTACCATCATAGTAGTTGTCCAGCTCCCTGATCAGCTCTGTCACCAAGCCCTCCTCCTTTGTACCCCAAGCCACCTCCATGAGTTTGGCGCACCCCATTTCCTCCAATAAATGATAGAGGACCTGGACGTCCATGTCGTCCACCGGGTATTCCAGCGTCACCTAACTTTTGAATTGGTGGCCTTTTGGAGGTAGTATTCTTCATCTTCAGCGTCCTTCCGGCTCGGTTTCCACTCCCAGCCATGGATATCTCTCAACCTTACTTCTCTCCAGTCACATCTGCACGCACTGACCTCGCAAAAGCACTTGCTACGTGGAATACTTCCGGATTCTAAAAAGCAAATAGAGACAGAAGGCAGAAGAGAGCAAGAGAGAAAGAGAGAGAGCAGAAAATGACAAAGAAGCATGGTGACGCCTCTTTTTTTTTACCATTTTTATATATGACACAATGTACGGGCCTCCATTAATGCCGTTGGGCTCATGATGTCGTTTCCGGATTCTAAATACTATCCAGAATATTCCGGACATCTTCCGGACGTCCAGTTTCATGAAAAGTGCTAAAAATAACGATGTTTAACGTTTCCAATTAGGCCCAAAATCTTGATTCCTTATTTCTACCTAATTGTACTATTCTGTATTATTCTATTCACTAATTTTTTTATTTTCCTTCTTTGCTTACCAGATTGCAAGGTTATATCCAAAATTTTGTAGAAACGGATTCCTACAGCATGGTGAACCAATTCATGTCTAGGGTTGGTCCATCTCATTGGAGTGCGATGAAGCGCATCATGCGGTACTTGCAAGGTATCAAGGACCACAAGTTGTGTCTTGGTGGTAAAGACATTGCATTGAGGGGCTATTGCAATGCGGATTGGCTGGAGATGCAAACGAGCGTCGTTTGACAACGGAGTATGTGTTCTTTGTTGGAGATAGTGCCATCTCTTGGAATTGCAAGAGGCAACCCACCATTGCCTTGTCCACAATCGAGGCGGAATACATGGCAACTAGGCAAAATATGAAGGAGGCTATTTGGCCTCGCAAGCTCTTGGCGGATGTAGGGTTTGTTTAAAAAGGAGCAACAACCATCATGTGTGACAACCAAGGATGCATAGCCCTTGCAAAAAACCCCACACACCACTCATGCACGAAGGACATTCATGTGCAACATCACTTCATTTGCAAGAAGTTGGAGAGCGGCAAGATTAACTTGAAGTATCGCCCTACGGAAGACATGGTGGCCGATGTGTTGGCAGAGGCACTTGCGAGAGAGCAACATCAAAGGTTACCTATGGCGATGGGATTGCAAGATGGTAACTACTCGCAAAGTGGAAGTGTTGGAGTTAAAAGTTGCTTGTAGTTGTTACGCCATGATTAATAGTTGTTGAGGTAGATTTAGAGGGAAAAGTAAATGGAGAGAAAAGAAGGAGAGGTGAAAGAAACTTGAGAGGTACATGTTTGGCGCAAGGTCAAAGAGGTAGGACCAACCCACATGTTTTGCATGGGATAAACAAGGACAAGTGGGTGGCTATGAACTGGCATAGAGGGACTTGGTTGAGAAGCCACTTGCAAGATACTTTAGAAGAGAAGGCCTTTGAAAGAAGGCAATATTTCACTTTAAGTGTTGTTTGTACTACTTTGTGTGTCTTTCACTTGCTTGTGCAACCATCTCGCTACTTTTTTTTACATTTGTATATACCACACGGACTTTCTCTTAGAGCTCGCGTCTCTGAAACAAATGTGGCTGTAAAAACCTAAAATGACACCAGAATCAACCAACACTTTTCTTAAAAATTTCTACAAAAATTTATTTTAATAAATATTTCCGGCTTTAAAAAAATTACACCACCATATGGGACAGACATTAAGAACTAAAATGACTTAAAAACATTTCCTGCAGGCTGCAAATCTCATCCAGAATCCAAGGCAAGTGAAATTTTTCAAATCTGTGTAGACGTTTTGGGTGAGCATATATCCTATGGTATGTACTACTAGGCACAATAAGATTTTGGCTTGCTTGGCGTTATTGCCGGAGATGGTGCTACAAGCTAAGAAGATTATGAATGAGCATATGAGATATAAAGCATTACGGATGACGGATCCAACATGTACATGAGCTCAAGCTCTACAAATGGAACTAGAATAGATGGAACCAATTTATTGGGTTCTTGCACGTCGGCCGTAATTGGACTGACATCTTGTAGGAGAGAGGCGCAGGCGTGAGGACCAATATTCTACTACATCCATTGACATGCCTATATCATCTCATCCTCTAGTATGAAGTGAACATCCTTCAAAGCAGCCACTACGGGATGAGAGGGATGTAACTTTTGGTTTTGGTCGAGGCTCTTTAGGTTTGGATGCAAGTGATACAAGGATGATAAGGAGAGCTTGAAGATCGAGTGGCAAGATGCCAAGGTCAAGGCTCACAGCGTCTACATCTCATTGTAGGGTCCCTACATCTACGCCAGATGCTACTATAAACTTGTTGTCTACATCTATGCCAGATGCTACTATAAACTTGTTGTTCGTGACACATGAGGAAGATGAGTTTTGCAATCTAGCAAACGACCCTCTAAGGATTCAGAGGAGGAAGGAGAGATGCCATTGAACATTTCAACTTCACATACATACAAAGTTCGAGTGCCTACGGTGGAGGAGATTTTGATAGGATTGTTGTGGGAAAATATTGTGTTTAAAGCACATATAGATCGTTGTCTCAAAAGAGAATTTCGAAACAAACCATCAAGTTTTATCACAGAAGAGGGCTACAGATGTGTATACCCGCTCAAAAGATCCAAAATTCTGGACCCGAGTGGGCAAATTGATATTGTGACCAATCAGATACATTTTGCATACTACTACGGAAGATGGTAATGTTCTGCAAGAAGAGGTGCCGTTTCCAAATGAAGGAACAACACAAGAGTTTGAGTGTGTGTTCGTTATATGCAAAAGTGCGCCTGTAAACGGTAGTGTAGGATCTCAATTTGCTTGGCTTAAAGACCATATTATTTAAGAGCGAGTGGATGGGCAACATATAGACCTAGCTTGTAAATTTGCACAGGAACAATATGATCTTGAGTACTGAGTACCTTGAGTTTTTTGAGCGGCAGGAGGCAACCTTCGTGGTGTATGATGATCCTTGTTTTTACAATGATAAGCCGGTGCTGACCAACGTAGTAGATTGGGAGAGATCTTATTTCATTGTGGAAGAGGATTTGAAGAAGCTCCGCCAGATCTAGATTCTATAAAGGAGGCCCGTTAGCTTGGTCTGTGTAGATGATGCACACAGAGGCATTGCTCTTGTGAGTATCGCAAATGCAGTGCAAAAATTGCATAACGTGGTTGACGGTAATGAAGTTACAATTAAGAAGTTGGCCAAGAACATGTAAGACATGACCCGTCATGCGTGGAATTTGAGCGATGATTGTTTTGATGCTATGATTCGCGTCCAGAAGGACTATGAAGATGGATTTCTTTTAATAGCAAGAAGGAAGAGACAAAGTGGAAGCAATATGCACAGAAGGAGTTGGATTCCAATGTAGATGTGTGACCGAAGCAAAAGGTGATGACTCATATTTGATTGAGGCCGCTTTGCTGGATTCCAAATTTGTATTATCTACAGCTGATACAATATTGTTTCCTTAAGCCGTTGAAAACAAATGAGCGAAGACCTTGCCAAAGAATATTACTTCAATGGTGTAGACGACAAGATTCCACAACGTTGTTGTGATGTGATACAGTTCATAATATAAAAAAATAAGATTGAGAAGAGAAAAGGAAAATTTAGCTGGTTAAGTTAATTGTGGAGAATAAACGGCTTTTTCTTCAATTACCTTACCAGGCCAGAAGCTTATCTTAGAGGATCTTTACTGCATCTTGTCACTAGCTCAAGGCTTAGGAGCGTCCACTAGCTGGTTTTCCTGCTCATTCTAGCAGTCCTCTAACCACGCGAGCGCCAGCCGCTCTGATAAGCCAAGGAATCAAACCTGGACTGACGAGGTGCAACGAAATGCTTAGCCAGCCAAACTAAGCCGCAGTCAATGACAATACGTGGGCTCTAATGATATTTAAGCCATTCTCTAATTCTTCTAAGATCAAAAAACTTAAACATAGTGCTATGGTATTATAGTTTGTAGTAGAAATAAGAAACGCTCGGATTTTCTAATGTGATAGGTGGATTTTTTCTAAGTTTTGATGTTAATTTTAAAAATATTGTAGAACTTGTTTATAGCTTTCCAACAAGCTATCACACGCTCCAATCGGAGTTATGTAGAAGTTGTGGTGTGGATTTGAAAAAGAGAATATTGCTCCCATGAATTTTTGAGAGCAGTAATCTTGATTGTATACAATGAGTGAGATAGTGAATCTTTGTGTGTATAAAGATGATTGTATTAGCTTTCCAATGAGTTATCACAAGCTCAAATCCAACTTGTAATGGAGCCGTGGCACTTGATCTATTGAAGGGGTGTTCTTGGAGGAGCGGTTTTTATTCTACAAGTTTTAAGCAGTGACTTTGAGCAACCATAGTTCATTATTATTAGAGTCAGTAGAGTTGAAACTTATTCCACTTGTTGATCCTGTTGTTAGCTTTTTAAAAAGCTATTACATGTTTATTGTTAAGCTATAGTGCAAGAGTTATGCCAATTTGAATGGGAAGGGGCCGGCTGCCTTCAACAATTTAGAGCAATAACTTTGACTATTCATAGAAATAGTTGTAAAGATCTTTTTATATTGAAACTTTGAATATAGAAACCTTACTGCATTAGTTTCTAAAAAGCTATTGCATGTGTTTATGTAGTTATTTTTGAAGTAGAAAAGCCCGATTTAATGGCAAAGGGTTCAGCTGCCCATGTTTATACAACTTTACGTTTGACTACTTGCAAAGGTTTGTCAAGATGAACCAGAAATTCAACTTTTTATATAGATCAAGACTTTGGCCATCATTGAACATTGATGGAATTTATATTTGTTGCATCTTCCTTCTCTTTTGACTGAAATTGGTAGCAGCCAAGAACCCAGTGTTTTCCCAAGGCAAATTCTTTCTCCACGAGAACGTCGTACCATTGCCTTTGCGGTTGATTGGTTTCAGAGAGGAGAAGCTATGATGAATATCATCCGTTGGTTGATGTGGACAACAAAGAATGTGCACCGAGTTCTACGGAGGAGTTCTTTTGTATCTCTGTACTAAAGTATTTTCTGTGTAGCAAGACACAATTTTATACCTTGGCAAAGCATTTGGTTGCTCCTACAAAAACGGCATGGGTTGCTCGTGTACAAGAGAAGGTGTCTAAGTTGGAAGACATAGTCAATTTCATCCCTCCTTCCATCAAATATCATTATCATAATGTTGAAGCAAGGGGGCGTGGATACAACGGTTTATCTGTCGTTGTGGGAGATTTGAGCACTGTCAATTAGGAATGGGAGATGGAAGTTCAAAATCCATATTAGAATCATCCACAAAACTTTCTTATGGTTCAGTTTAGGAGAGGGTTATTTTATTCGGATCATGAACAATTGAAAAAACCATGCTTGTGGATGATTGATTGTTGGTGTGGCGGTGGGAGACATGGAGATGGTCTGTGGAGTGATGAGAAATTATCTAGAGCCTTTGCACAATTGACGTTATGGATGACAAACATTGAACTATGGATCGTCATCTCTTCATTATGACCGGCTGCATACGCCAATGAAGAGTTATTCTCAAAGCTAAAGCCTCCTGAAGATTGTTCAATGCATCATGGAATTTGGACATTTGATTCCAACTTGGTTGATCCTTATGCTCTTGACTTTACAGAGAGTAGGCGCTTGCAACAAATGGTACAATCAATTGAAGTTGTTGTAATTTGTATGCAACATCCTATTGGTATTCCCCGTAGCCCCAACTATGTTTCTAGAGATCGTCCACTTCTACTTGTATTTTAGGACCTGTGGAGTAATGCACGCCAGCCTTCTCAAGCTAATCATTTGGAAAGATCTCCATTGGTGATGTTTAGGCTAGTGGGTCCGTACTTGCCTTGGGGCTGGATTTAGTGGCATGTGGTATTTCCACGACCATTTCTACGATCTTTCAAGAAGATTTACAGGGATCTGAGACCATTGTCATTAGCGATTGCACGGAAAAGGCTAGATTCCTAGATAATAAGTTGTGAAATAGTTTCCAAGGACAAATACTTATCAGTGAGACGACATGTGAAACAAACATGGCTTATAACATTAACAGACCAAAAAGGCGATTGATCGAGAGAGGCAAGAGATCGACAACGACGAGGAAGGAACTTTGAATGAGAGATTGCCATGTTCATCTTGAATAGAATATTATTTGTCTAACAATAGCTTGACCGTTGAGGACTCAAGCATCGATGAAGAAGAAATGGATAAGTCTTCTGCATGGGAGAGGATTCCATCAACACAGCCAACGGTGGAAGGCACTTTAGGAGAAATGTTAGGGACAACTATAGAGACGATGGAAGATATTGGTGTAGTGGATGTTAGATTGGTGGCAATAGAAAGAGAGGCAAGTACATTTGCTTCTCAAGGGCTTGAGGTAGAGCAAAAAGCATCTAACTTACTTGAATTTTTCACGGTGCAGATGAGTGGTCAGCAGCCTTCGGGGTCTTCTCAAGCACAGATTGAATTAGAGACACATGAGAGGGTTGTAGGTACTGGAAGTGATACGCGACTAATATTGTCTTCCGTTCCAAGATCTGGCATATTGGTAGACATCATTGCATTTCAGGGGCCTTCTCCTGAGATCGAGAGATGTTGTTTAAGGAGGGCTTCTATTATAATGATGATGGTATAAGACACACGCGGTATGGTGAGAATGGCAGTTTCAAATATGTTGAGTTTGCATCCATTAGTCTTGGAGATACGATAGATCATTAGGTGCATGCTCATTAATTGTCTGTTATGGTAGAAAACGCCATAGGACAGGTGAAGGGAGTCGAGTCGCTCTAAGATGATGAGAGCCCTTCTGTTATAGCATAGTAGAGGAAGTGATGTTTTAGTGGCGGATAGATCAGTATGATACATTTGATATGTTTAAGTTTAATATGGTATGTTTGATTTCAATATTTCTTTGGAGAATTTATAGATTGTTTGTTCAAGTATGTTTTTGCATATAATAAATAGTGAGATACCTCAGACTTTCTCATTGAATTGCGTCTTTTATTGTTGTATCTCTTATAAGTTCTATTGTAGTGAGATACTCTAAAATTGTATAATCATGCAAATGTGTATTCTTACAATCTTAAAAGGAACAAGAATTGGATTAATAATCTTTATAAATTCTTGCAAATAGAGAATGTATATCTCTTACATGCACATGTGGAAGCCAATATTTAACACTACGGAAATGTAAATTTAGTACAATTTTTTTTTTTTTTGGAAATTTTAATAAAAAATTAAGGAAAATCTTGTTGTTTTTTAGCGCCGTTCTATGTACTTGGCTAAGTGCATAATTGCTTAATTGCATGTTACTATGCGTTAAAGGCCTATCACTACCTTTATCCCATCTATGGCAATTCTTGAAGAAACATTCAATATCACCATTAATTCAATTAGGAACACTTTTAAAAACAATCCAACATACTATGTCCATACTTCTACATAAAAGGAGAATTGAAAACAACCAACCTATCCTAAAATTACAAAATAACTTACAAACCTCACTAACACCACAAATCTTTATACAAGTATAATTGGCTTTGTGTTTTCAGTCCTTTATGTACTTCAATTGTATATAAAAGAAAAAAAAGGATTTAAATTTTTTCTAAAGAAAGTTCAATTTTTTTAATAAAAATTTGTGAAAAAAAGAGTAAATGGCAACCCAGTTGTACGGCTCTATGAAGTAACTTTTGACACTAACATTTTTCTAGCTCTAGTCTTTACTCGGTTTTAAGGAATGGAATATGTAGAAGCACCTTTCACGATTTTAATGGTATTTCTGGTTCTACCTTTGGTTCCTTCTTACTTGTTACGTAGTGTCTACCTTCGAGAGAGGGAGGTAGTTCCAAACTAATAACCTATGTCTAGTAGACATAGACTTAGTGAATAGACACTTCATTTACGTCGGCCCCCTTCAAAGACTAGAGTTCTTATTTCGTAGAAAAATAGAACCATGTCCAACAATGTGTGAAAGTCTTTGACTTGCTTATAAATGGAATTTTTATCTTGAAGACATATATATACACATAAATTTTTAATACAAATATGAAAAATCAAAATGTTTATAGAGACTTGTAACAAAAATCTTTGAGGTCCTCAAAGTTGAGTGTAAATAGCATATTTTGTTCCAGATTTCCACTGTAAAAAAAGAATTAAGATTCTTTTTTACAAAGAATATTACAAAGGTATGATTGAGACACCTAGTTATAAAATACTTTTAAAAATTGTGATCAAAATTGAGATTATTGTAATTCACTAAAAAATCAAAAACGTTCTTTGAAGACAAATAGACACCTTAGAAAATGTTATATTTATTCAATCCTTTTCTTTCCGTATATGAATTCATAGTCCAAGTGCGTCACTAGGTTTGACAATTGGAATATGGACACATATTCTTGTACTTTATTTATTGTTTTGAATATGCTACATCCCTTCTCTACCTCAAAAATTGGTGTCAAAGGAACTAATATTAGGCTTAATATGATGGTAATGCATACCTTTTGTAGTGCAAAAATATGTCAGCTAGTGAAGTCAAAGTCTGTTGATCCACTTAACTCATGAAAAAAAAAGAACCACTTTCTCTACCCAAATCACTAACGCCTTTCCATCCATTAATGAATTTTTGAGAATATGTTATTTGATTAGTTTTAATTAAGATCCTACAATTAAAGTTGGTAATAAAAGTTTTGTTTCCTTCCTTACTCATTGCACTAGGAATAGAAATTTTGAAGTGCTTTTGGAGTGAAATTGTCAAGAATTTGTGGGGTCAAGTTAGCGGCAATTATAACTTAGTTGATTATGACTTATATAGAGGATGCGTATACTATCTTTTAGATGAGGCAATCAGGGCAGTATGTGGTATTTGTGTGATCACTGTTGTAGCACTATCTCAACAAACTATTATGCCCAACATTAGAGCATGCCTAACAATTGTGGATTTAAGGTCCTTCAATAAGGCTATTTTTGGGAGTTGTAGGTGCTCCGTCGACTAGTCCTTGAAATCCTACCTTCAGATTTTCATTAGGCTAAAGGCTGACAAGAACAAGTAAACAATGGTAGTCAGTGCAAGAACAAGGGCATTCTACAAAAGCCTCCATATAGAATGTTCCACTATTTTTCCAAGGACTTCTATAGCCAAAAAGTGAACATCTCGAGAACTAATAAATACAACTTCCTAGAAGAAAACCATCCTAGAATAAAGTTGATCGCAAACTAATGACACGTACATGAACACTCTAAATCAAATTATACAACACAAATGTTCACTTTCATGAACTTTACAAAATGCATCCTTCAAATCACGGACAAAAACTAATTTGAAGACCATTGGCTGGCAGCCGAAGAAGAAGACCTAGTACCATTCGACTTCGTCCCGTCGGACAACTGTGCGTCCACACTCAAGCGCCTTTGAAACCGCCCAATGAGACTGACCAGGTCGATGTGCTTGCTCCAAATATTCAAGGACGCTTGAAAATCTGTGGAGCGGATGGATGAAGGGAAGGATGTCGGTCACCACGTTAGGAATAACATGGTCATTGACTTGAAGGCTCAAATGACCCTGAAATGGCCATGGAATATAACAAATGTTGTTGGGGTTTTTCCGAAGAGACCTTGGATTCACATCCACGAACAGAACTTGATGAGGCATGCAGACAGAACGCGTATGGTTCTTCTTAGAAAGAATAGACATCGTTTTGTAACTCCAAGGGAAATTTATGCTCTACGCTAAGTCACGTCTGCTATAGACAAATGACAGCCTATCCATAACACCAACCGGAAGAATATGCCGCAAGACTAGTTGTAATTCCTCCATCGGCAACGTTGACCAAAGCGCGACGTTAAAGCAAGGGAGCAACATATCAAAAAGTTTCTTCAAGCCCGGCCGGCGAACAATATTCTCACGAGTGCAAGATTCAGAAGTTGGCACACGTGGTTTTACAAAGCAAAAGAGCCCATTGACACAGAGGACAACACACTTTCGATACAGTGAAGGGGTTCCATGTAAGCATTTGAAATAAAAGGATGACCCCTGGAAAATAAAAAAGAAGACAATCGTTATGATGCGGAATATTTAGGACGGATGAAAACACTATACCGTCGGCTGCCAGCCGACGGTGCATAACAACGCACATGACCATCATAAGAGATGAAGCACAGACATGTGATAAAGGCAATACATACACACAGGAAAACTGGAATTAGAAAATATATCATAAAATCGCAAAAATTAAGAAATTACAAGGTAAGGAAGGATCAGCTTCTGATTGTCAATAGCAGTAAAGAGGAATAGAAACTCAAAAAATCCCATTCGAGAATAAATGGATACTTAGTTCGAGTAGGCAATTAACAACTTCGATACCACTTTATCGGGACAGTATGGCGCGTCAAAATCCAAGGCGTGGGGATAGATGACCTCCATGTACTTTTGATGCTGAAACGACCCAGGGTAAAGTCGAGAAGTTCCAAATTCCCAATTTGCATGGCAGTACTTGTTGCAGTTTGTAGAGACAGAATTCCTCCGGAATGCACCTAATCGTCACTAAGTACTTCCAAAGTAAACCGCTCCCAGTTCGTTCCCACAGAGACATGCTGTTTCTTCTAGAATCACTAAATAATCCATAAACACCAAGCACCAATCCACCGGATCCTCACAATAGTTTCCGGATCTTTCCGGATTCCGGATTCTATTAATAGATTCCGGATCCTTCCAGATTCCGGACTTGTTACCCTAGTTTCCGGATCCTTCCGGATTCCGGATAACTTCTGACGGAGCCTCTTCCGGAGTTTTTAAGCTAGTGGCCGGGTGCCATTGATCCTGTTTTGTGTAAGTGGCCGGATTCCCCACTGTCTTGTGACTTAAAGTGGCTAGACACCCACTGCCCCGAAACTTATAGTGGCTGGACACCCACTCTCCCTACTCCGCTAACCGGTGGTTGATTGCTGCTGCTAGACCCACACTCTCACAACATCCGGATGGCCATCCGGACGCGGTCACGCAGAGATAAGTCTAGACTACAACGACATTCCGGCTAGTGCTGTCGTGATTCTACCAAGTGAGTATTATGGTTTGCAACGAGGACTCCTTCTAGACATACACATCAGGCTTTTTCCTATCGTGGGGGTAAACTCCAGCCTCAACCGGAATCCGGGTTCACACGGATCTTCCGTGCCCTAGAGACTACCAGGAACACCTCTGCAATATATCTCTTCCCCTCCTGGCTTCTTCCGGACCCTGGAGACTACCAGGAACACCTCTGCAATACATCTCCAGCTCTCCCGGGCACTCTCCTAATGCAAGTCCCAACCGGTTACCTCAAGTTACAAACACAATAACGCTCACTATGACAAAACCTATTCACAACAACACAAACCGCAATGGATCCGTTCCTCACAAAAACGCTCAACACTAGGATATAGAGAAATATATTCAAAGGCTAAGATGTTTTCAGCTAGAGGAAACAAGATGATGAGCCTCCCAAGACTCATTCTTTAAGTACTAACTAAGTTCCTAACCTCAGCTCTATCATATCCGCGAGGAATCCGGAAAATCTTATCCTAAAAGATCTTATCTCTGAAAATCCGGATTTCAAATCTCAGATCCGAAATTTATGGATCTGAGATCCGGATTCCGGATTCCGGCTTCCGGTATCCGGCTTCCGGTATCCGGCTTACGGTTTCCGGTTTCCGGTTTCCGGTTTCCGGTTTCCGGCTTTCGCCTTCCGGAATCCGGGAATCCGGAAATCCCTGAAATCCGGGAAGCCCTGAAATCCGGAAATCCCTGAAATCCGGGAAGCCCTGAAATCCGGAAATCCCTGAAATCCGGAAATTCCCTGATTTCCGGAAATCCCTGAAATCCGGAAATTCCCTAAAGTCCGGAAATGCTTTCCGGATGCAAACTTCCCTAAGTCTCCTTTGTTAGTAGCCGGGTGCAATCTTGAGCCCCATCGTTAATCGCTACTAATTCAAAAGGGACTAGGGATTTCCTAATACTACTCCTAACTATGGTGTCTTCTTATTCTTACGCCTAGGTGATTCCTCTCTCTTCTTCCCGGCGTCTGTCTTCTCCGGAGTCTCCTCCGGCTACTGAGTTCCGGATCGGGAAATTGCTGCTGGAGATTCTTCTGCTGGTGGTGTTGCTGCCGACCTCCCTGCCGACTAGATCTGCTCTTAGAATTGTCTTGAGGAACAGACGGCTGCCGGATGAGGTCTGTTTCATGATGACAGTTCCGGAATCCGGATCACCCCTGAAATAGTCCGGATTTCTCCGGACGTCCGCACTAATACTAAGTACTCTAGTAGCACTATTTAAGGATTCCGGTTGGACCATGATTCCTTATTTCTTATTTCTACCTATTTGCCTCCTACTATAATATTCTATTTACTAATTTTTTTTAATAAATTTGATATCTAGCCGGATTTTAAGGCTATATCCGGAATTATGTGGGAACGGATTCCCACAGTACTCCTGAACATTGACTCGAGACTTCAAAAGTCCCGAGAGAAAGGGAACTAGAGCACTCAATAGATACGGCTGCATCCCGGGAACTGAGATCTCTGGAATATTATACTCAAATAGAGCAGGATGAACATCATTATAGAGGCTATTGAGGATATTCTGGAGAGGAAAGGGATCAACGAGAAGCGTGTTCCGCTCATTTGCATCAGGCCCGATTAAATAGCGTCTGGGCATAAGTATGCTAAGGGGGGTACAAAACGGGCAAAAATAATATACTCCATAGTATGTTAGTTTTGAAGCCCTTTGTTAAATTGTTGTTGAATGCCAACCGTCCATTATTTAGGTGGGGAGAAATCATGGCCAACAAAATGTTAGGTGAGCTGAAAAATCTCTTGAAGAAAGTGGTGATTTTTGGGACTTTGTATTGTCATAACACATGTTGCTCTATAAGTGGCCAAACCCTTTCCCGAGATGAAAATATTGCATACTACAAAGTCTGAGAATATACTAGAAATACTACGCAGTATATCAATTTTTTCAAGGCTAGGTTTTCAACCGAAAACTAGATTTTGAAGAAAATGATGGAAAATAAAAATATTTTTGAAAACACTTTATGTTTTAAGATAGATTATTGTATGCTACAAAAGGTTCGATAAGAATTTGGAGCAAAAATCAACATTTAACCCCCATTTTAAGTATTTTTGACAATAAATCCATTTTTTGCTATTACAAGTAAATTTAAGTCTGATCATAATTTTTCATTTGGAATGACTAAAAAGAACATATTGTGCATGTAATCTGAAAGTTTTGTAGAATTGTGAACTTCTAATCTCCTACAAGAAGTATATTTGTATGCTTCTTAAAACTGTGACAAATATATAGTAATTACAAATATACTTCTTCTCATTGAACTGTAGAGGGTTTTGGTGAAAATTTATGATATGTGTGATGGCATGGAAGTGAGGATTCACATTTTGGAGACCAACATCTGAAATCAAAAGCAAATTGGGCATGTGACGCGAAAGAGCAGTTGTGACATGGCAAAAAATGATTTGTGACACTATATTCGTGCCACCTTAGTCGACTATCACCCGTCTATCAGAAAACAAACGGGCCAACCTCTTCAATAGCGGCGCAACTAAAGTCGAGGGATTCTTGGCCGGAGAGGAATCACAGTAGGTAGTCCCCAACACTTTTGTGTCCTTTCGCAAGTCGGGGAAAACATCGAACAAGTGATCCATGTGTGGATGGATCTCTCTAATCTTATCGGTTGACCAAAACGCCAACGAAAAGGACAACTAGCAGAAAGCAAGGAACTCTCGAAGCCCATGCCTAGATTTTTGATGAAAGCTCTTCCTCTTAGCATTGCCACGACAAACAAAACTTTTGGCGAAGAGAAGCCCTTTTAGTTCAAGGACGAGGTAGTAGCTTGAAGGACCCACCTGAATGTTCTTGGGAACCACATCGGAGCTGAGGTCGGCAGCGGGAACTGAAGCAGACGAAGGTGTCGGCTGGAAGTCGACGACATTGACACTGAAAGGACAAGCACCATCCGATACTAAATCGTCGATGTCTACCTCCTCGATGTAACAGCGTGTGAGCCGCCAAAACGGCTCCCGAGGATGAATGGACCGCACATCAATTGTGTTAGGTTCAACTAGTAGTTGAAGTGGGAGATCCAATAGGATTAACCCATGATTTTGGATCAACATGGCCAATTGGCCTTTCCGTTCACTAATTCCTTGAATGGGAGCCACTTCATGGCGACCACGGATTTTATTAAGTTAACCAAAAAAAATAAATAGGGAAGGAAAAAATGAAGAGAAGACTAGAGAGGGAAAAAAGAAAACAAAAGCAAGAACAATAGGAGAGGAAGAAAGTAAGTGGTGGAGAAAACCATGGGGGGAAAATTAGGCGAAATAGAGAAAAAAATAGAAAAAAGGAAGGGGGCCAAAAGAAGTGGGAACCTCCCTCACAATCACTTGGTAACTTAATCCTTACCTCAAGCAAGGGAAGGTCCATCTAGGTAGATTAATTGATTTAGCAACCTTGGAATTAACTTAATGGCTCACTTATTGGAGATCATGCACACCCATGTGGCGTGGAGTTAATGTTTAGATTTAGATATTCCTTGGTTAGTGGGACACCCACTCTTGGTAAATGCAAGGGTGGCACGGAATTAGTAGATGTAGGTTTAATAGGCTTTGTAAGAAGGAAGCCATTAATGGAAGAAGGCAAAAGGCGGCGGGGAACTTCCTTGGGAACTCAAGGAAAACAATTGGCTGGGGGTTATCCCTGGAGAGGTCGCATTCGTTTGAGTGTGGGGAGTGTAGAGAGGGGTGCGAGTAGAGGAACTGAGGACTGAGAGCCGGAAGCCCCGGCCACTCGAATTGCAAGTTATACAAAGAAGAGGACCAGCATACGAAGACGAGGATCACGAAGAAGAGGACCAGCACACGAAGACGAGGATCACGAAGAAGAGGACCAGCATACGAAGACGAGGATCACGAAGAAGAGGACCAGCACACGAAGACGAGGATCACGAAGAAGAGGACCACCACACGAAGACGAGGATCACGAAGAAGAGGACCAGCACACGAAGACGAGGATCACGAAGAAGAGGACCAGCATACGAAGAAGAGGATCACGAAGAAGAGGGCCAGCACACGAAGAAAAGGATCACGAAGAAGAGAGGGCCCACACACGAAGAAGGGGATCACGAAGAAGAGAGGACCAGCACACGAAGAAGAGGATCACGAAGAAGAGGACCAGCATACGAAGACGAGGATCACGAAGAAGAGGACCAGCATACGAAGAAGAGGATCACGAAGAAGAGGGCCAGCACACGAAGAAGAGGATCACGAAGAAGAGAGGACCCGCACACGAAGAAGAGGATCACGAAGAAGAGAGGACCAGCATACGAAGACGAGGATCACGAGGAAGACGGCCAGCACACGAAGAAGAGGATCACGAAGAAGAGGACCAGCACACGAAGACGAGGATCACGAAGAAGAGGACCAGCATACGAAGACGAGGATCACGAAGAAGAGGACCAGCATACGAAGACGAGGATCACGAAGAAGAGAGGACCAGCACACGAAGACGAGGATCACGAAGAAGAGGACCAGCATACGAAGAAGAGGATCACGAAGAAGAGGGCCAGCACACGAAGAAGAGGATCACGAAGAAGAGAGGACCCGCACACGAAGAAGAGGATCACGAAGAAGAGAGGACCAACACACGAAGACGAGGATCACGAAGAAGAGGACCAGCACACGAAGACGAGGATCACGAAGAAGAGGACCAGCATACGAAGAAGAGGATCACGAAGAAGAGGGCCAGCACACGAAGAAGAGGATCACGAAGAAGAGAGGACCCGCACACGAAGAAGAGGATCACGAAGGAGAGAGGACCAGCATACGAAGACGAGGATCACGAAGAAGAGGACCAGCACACGAAGACGAGGATCACGAAGAAGAGAGGGCCCGCACACGAAGAAGGGGATCACGAAGAAGAGAGGACCAGCATACGAAGACGAGGATCACGAAGAAGAGGACCAGCACACGAAGACGAGGATCACAAAGAAGAAGACCAGCATACGAAGAAGAGGATCACGAAGAAGAGGGCCAGCACACGAAGAAGAGGATCACGAAGAAGAGTGGACCCGCACACGAAGAAGAGGATCACGAAGAAGAGAGGACCAGCATACAAAGACGAGGATCACGAAGAAGAGGACCAGCACACGAAGAAGAGGATCACGAAGAAGAGGACCAGCACACGAAGACGAGGATCACGAAGAAGAGGACCAGCATACGAAGACGAGGATCACGAAGAAGAGGACCAGCACACGAAGACGAGGATCACGAAGAAGAGGACCAGCATACGAAGAAGAGGATCACGAAGAAGAGGGCCAGCACACGAAGAAGAGGATCACGAAGAAGAGAGGACCCGCACACGAAGAAGGGGATCACGAAGAAGAGAGGACCAGCATACGAAGACGAGGATGACGAAGAAGAGGACCAGCACACGAAGAAGAGGATCACGAAGAAGAGGACCAGCACACGAAGACGAGGATCACAAAGAAGAGGACCAGCACACGAAGAAGAGGATCACGAAAAAGAGAGGACCAGCACACGAAGAAGAGGATCACGAAGAAGAGAGGACCAACACACGAAGAAGAGGATCACGAAGAAGAGGACGAGCACACGAAGACGAGGATCACGAAGAAGAGGACCAGCATACGAAGAAGAGGATCACGAAGAAGAGGACCTGCACACGAAGACGAGGACCACGAAGAAGAGGACCAACATACGAAGAAGAGGATCACGAAGAGGGGGACCAGCATACGAAGAAGAGGATCACGAAGAAGAGGGGACCAACACACGAAGAAGAGGATCACGAAGAAGAGAGGACCAGCATACGAAGAAGAGGATCACGAAGAAGAGGACCAGCATACGAAGAGGAGGATCACGAAGAAGAGGACCAGCATACGAAGAGAGGACCGGCGAAGCTGAAGGAAGGAGGGCGAATTGAATCGGATCAGGGAGCCCCTCCCTTCCCCCGGCTAATAGTCAATTCCTTGTGCTTTAAGAAACCCTAATTTTTCTATTCACACACGTTACGCGGAAGCGCTGTCAAAATTTCACTAAAATTAGGATTACAGTCAACTCCACTTAACTAGGTGATTGCTCTACAAGGGTAAGGGAACGCATCTGGATGCTCATGAGTAGCTTAGTGTTAAGGTGAGGTTAATCATGTGAAGTATATGGGCATGCATGTGAGTGTTTGGCTACAACTTGGAGTAAATGTGTATGTTGAAGGTGCACTGCTGGTCGCTGGCTGCGAGGTCCAGGGTCAGGTCAATTGAGTAATTGAAGGCTGCCATCATGTTAAGCATAAAAAACTAATAAGAATTCAAAAAACAAACGTGAAAAACGGAGTCATAACCACGAAGATAATGAAGAATTGAACTTTTATCATAAAAAGGGGAGCCTGTCTGCTGGTTGCTGCTGTCAAGGTCGCACTTGGGCCTGGAACTGGTGGTTAAGATGCTAATCAAGTTCACAAGGCGAAATTGAACCTAATGGAGCTTAAAACATTGGAAACGGAGCTTTGAGGCGGAATTTACGCTTGTCTAAAGGTTGGGCTCAACCTAAGGCTGAATTCAGCCACCACGTCACTAATTATCAACGAACCCTCTTAAGTGACCACGCCTGGGGGCACCATGCTTGTTTGAATGGTTAGAGTATGTTTGCACTAGGGGCTGCATCCCATATGTAGGATCTTGTGTTCAAGGTAAGCCACCCATTAGGGGGTGGTTTATTTGGCTCACATTTTGGTGCGTCCGCCGGGAGGAGGCGTGTTCATGGTTGATTGTGCTAATTGTTCTATCGTTGGATGTATGGTACAAACGCAATTAGCCTTATGGCGGATGGAGCAGCATGGGGCAACTTGAGGTAAGTGCTCTACTTGCTCGTGTGTGGTGAGTGATCATTTGAATGGTGAATGTTTTTGGAATGGTTGGAGGTATTGTATATGAATGAATGCCAAGTTGTGTTTAATGGTGGGGGTCTAGAAGGGAGTGAGGTTTTCCCGACCTTCCAACCACAAAACACTTTGTATTGGAAGGATCCCCTTCTAGGCTTGTGGCTTGAGTTTAGCAAGGGGCCTAGGGGTGAAAGGTTGAGGCCCTTCCACGGAAATCCACGAGGATTTCCAGTGAGCCCCTAGGTCGAAGGGGAAGGGTGCAAGTGCCCGGGTATGGGACAAGGGCGCCCCTTCCTTCCCCCCACGCTTGACTAACCACCAAGGTAAGAACAACTTGGTGGGACTTGAACGGTTGACTCCGATGTTGCAAGTTAACGCTATATAGGTGTGAATGAGCTACTTGGAGGGGAGTTGGAGTCGTGGACGCATCTAAGACGTAGGGGTGCTGATGGAAGGAGCGCTGCGTACAGTATGTGCACTACACCCTCTTTTTAGGACCACGAGTAGTAATTAGGATCAACTTGGATGGGGTGACCACTCTAGGGTTAGAAAACCCTGATTTCCCACTTGAGCCGTGTGGAACACTTGCCTTAGAACCACTAGGTTTGGCCAACCACGAAATTGCATGCAACGAACCTTATGCTAACAAGTGGAGTGGCTGGAGTTGCTTTAAGGTAAGTTATCCCCGTCTAAAATACTGTATGCGACTCATGGATTGGCCTTAGAATCGTTAGAGTGCGATTAGGTCCACGGTCGACTTCAACTAATGGTGACAGGGTGGCTGGAGATGCATCAAGGTATGTCTTCTTCACGGTGATAACATTGTATTCACACTTTGTTGCATGCCGTCCCGTAATTGTGTCGTTTTCCTCCTAGTGGATAATGCCTAGTTCAAGGTGGTAAAAGGTGGAAGGGGGGATACCAAAGATACCGAGGAACCCCACCTTTTATCAAATTGAGATCTAGGTCAGCCCCACAGTAAGGATCTGTACCGTGTGGTGCCAATTGGGGAACAGCTTTCCAACGGGGTGATACTCGTAGAGACATTCCTCAATTTGGTTAACCTTTTGTCGTTGCCCTTGAAGGGTAGTCCTTAATAGGATTCTTTGGCGGCCTCATCGAGCTAAAACTCCACCCCTAAAATTGGGTCTTGGTCTTGAGTCAGTCCATCCTCGTGATAGAATTGGGAGTAGGAGTGTTGGAAACACCCACTCAGTGATCGAACTAGGCCGTGCTTCGTGTAGATCCACCCACGACCTCGACAACTTCGACGGGAAGCCTTTTGGAGGACATGACTACCATCCACTACCCACTGGACCCCATTTTTTGGACCCTAGAGTAGATGTCCCGTGCCACAAGGTCCCAAAGACCTTCCCTCACACCTCCGTGGGAGCCGGCGAGTGAAAGAAGGAGTAGGTCTAGGGAACTCACCGAGGACACAGCAGAGGGATTCTTGGAGGTACAACTAGAAGCTCTACCAGCCCCCTTCCTTCCCTTTCCTCCATCTCTCCCTTCCACTTCATTCAATCCGGTGAATACCACCAATACTACTAGCCCACGAACCACCCCCTCAGCCCCTACCATGGCCTCTGGAGGACCACCCCCGGTACGGCCTCTCATTAATCCCTTGGTTCAGCCAAGGGGTTTACCCATCTTAGTGCCCGAGGGGCTGCAAGCGGCGCCTATGCCACCCGATTTGCCCACTTTTAGAGGAACCAAAGATGAAGACCCCTCTGCACACGTGGAACGTTTTCTAGAGCTCCTCACGACGTGTCTCATCACCAACACTGGTTATTTCCTAGTGTGGTTCTCGTGTACCCTGAAGGACGCTGCTTACGAGTGGTATAGGAATCACCCCCCTGGTACCTTTGAGGATTGGGATAGCCTCATGAGGGCCTTTTTGGAGCACTTTAGACCCGAGGTAGGTCAAAGTAATGCCCTCACAGCCCTAGCCGTGCTATGCCAAGGACCAGGGGAGGAGATCACGACCTACATTAGGAGGTTTGAGCTGGTGGTTACAAGGTTCGTGGGGAACCTCCTCACCAATGACACCCTAACCCAATTCTTCATTCAAGGGTTCAACAATGAGGGAACCATTAGGGAGATTTTGAAGGTCCGCCCCACATCGTTAGACGCTGCCAAGGCGCAAGCAAGGCTCATAGAGCAAGTCGATCGAGACCAAGAGCGTATGTGGAGGAAGGAAGAGCACCACATCCCTAGTTTTATACCTATCCACGCCAAGGGCAAGGTACCAACCCCAGAACCCAACTCAGGAGGTCCGGTTGCCCAAGTCCCCATGTGGAACTACTATGCTTCATCCTTGAACGTTAGGCCACCAGTAGCCCTCCCCGAACTCACCTATCACGAAGAGCGGGGCACATGGAAGGAGGAAATGAAGAACGAAATCCTCCAAGGCCAACAAGGTTTCCAGGACCAATTAGCCCAACAAATCAAGGCCATGCAAGACCAAATGGCCTTGTTAATTAAAAACCAAGTCCCTAACCCCACACCCCCACCCATAGAGTCCGGTAGACATGCCTCGGGCCTATGGTGCACTCAATGTGGCCAACCGGGGCACACTAGTCCCTTCTGCACCACCCCAGTGGCGGCACCGCAGTACCAGGTCGTTCAACCCCCGTATGTGCCTCCCCATAGGAATCAACCACCCGTGGCAACCAACTATGGCCCGCAAGGCTATACGCCACCAAACCAAGGTTATGGGGGGCCTCTGCGACCACGGCATGAAATCCATCACGCTTGTGGCAAGAGACACGCACCTGGGCAGTGTTGGGTCGAAAGTGGAGTAGTATGTGGTAACTGTGGGGGTAATCACCCTACCCAAGTGTGTCGACGGCCAGATAAGGTGATCCCCATGCCTTCTCCACCGGGAAACTACCCTCAGCAGGCTCAAGACCATTTGAGAGGTGCACGTAACCCCACCACCGATAATACTCTTAGGCCACCTAGCCTCTACTATGATTACAACAATAACCGCCAAAATCAAGCCTCTCCAATGGGGGTTAGTACCAAGGACGGTTACATCCCTTTGAACCAAGGGCAGAACCAAGGTGGCCAACAAAACCATGGAGGACAATAGAATCACGGAGGCCAACAAAACCAGGGTCCACAGGATGTGCGATATGCCACGATGTCAAGTGACATCGTGTCAACACACGGCCCTTTCCTCACAGAGCTCAACGTCGTTTTTCACGAAGTTAGTACAGCCAAGGAAGCAAAGACTTGTGAATTGCCCGCATTGGCACTTCAGACTCGGTCTAACCAACGGGAGCCTAAGTACTCTAGCCCCCCTCCACCCATACCAGAAGAGGGTGAGACTTCAGAGGAAGACTCACCTCACTTCTCTGACCTAAACGACACCACCAAAGAGGCGGTGGAAGGCACTAAACGGGCCAACTTGAGGTCCTCCCACGGGACATCTAGGCCACGAGCACCATTGTCCACTTCCCCAGAACCATGGGAAGGTCCCCCGGTCCCTAGCCCTGAATTGAACACATTCCCACACATCGAGCAACACGTGGGAGAAGGGCCTTACGATTTATGGGCGGATTTGAGTCGTCTTAAGGCGGACATCACCATAGCCCAACTATTGGAGGTATCCCCACCCATGAGGAAGGTCCTTAGGTCGGGCACCCCGGTGAAGCAGAGGCCTAAGGCAAAGGTTAGGTTGGCGGCTCGTGTAAAATCCGCACACCCCAATATCGAAGTCAAGGCGGTTCAAATTGAGGTCTCAATAGTGGATAAGGTGGTACCCAATGTACTAGTCGACGGTGGTAGTGGTTTGAACATCATGCCCCTCTCAACCATGGAGAAATTGGGTCTAGACATCACGGAACCGTCACCATACATCATCAACATGGCTAATCAAAGCTCGGAGGCACCGTTAGGCCAAATTAGTGGTTGTAAAATCACCACGGGGGGTGTAGAGTATTCCCTCACCTTCCAAGTCATTCGAATGCACTCCAACAAGGAGGCATACCCCTTGCTACTAGGTAGGCCTTGGTTGCAAATTGCCAATGCCACGGTAGAATGGGGAGGGCCGAAACCCAACATCACCTACGGGCCCCCTGAGAACCCCACTACGGTCCACATCCAACCGAGTAGGCTAGGGCTATGCCATGGTTGTATGGGCTCTTCGGACGATGAGTCACAAGAGGTGTTGACAAAAGAACCCCCCAAGAGAGTGAGGTTCGCACCACACAAGGCGGTCGATCGAGTCCACCCCTCGAGGGCCAATGGGATGCCATGCAAAAGCATGGGACCGGGCCTTTATGAGTGGGTTCCCACCGGGGAATTTGTGGATTGGTTGAGGGAGCACCCCACCTCGAGCAGAGATGAAGCCATATCTGTGCATTTCATGCATAGTGAGCTCATTGGAATGGAAACCGGGTTGGAGCTTAGCCTAGTTCCTCTCCTAGATGACCTAGAATCCGCAGCAGCGTTTGGACTGGATATCGATGGCACCCTAGGGACGGAGTTGGAGGTGTTAATCGATGAGGGCCCTCTCAACCCATCTCTCCACTTTAGGAGGACATCTACCGGTATTCTAGCAAGCGGTTCGGGAGCAACGTACCCCCAAGTTCCAAATGATTGGTACAAGGGCCCTACCCAACAACCGCACGTACATCACGATGATTGGAAGTTGATGGTCGTCTCTCAGGAGGGAGGAGAAGAGCGTAGGATAAAAGTGGGAATTGGGTTGACCGAGGAGGAGATGGTAAACTACAGGTCATTGGTGGTCGAGTTTCGGGACATCTTTGCATGGTCGTTCAAGGACCTCAACGGCATTTCCCCGGCGGTGACACAACATCACATTCCTCTTCTCCCCGGCACTACTCCCATTAGATAAAAGGAGCGGCGTATGAATCCTAACCTACAGCTCATTGTCAAAGCCGAATTGGAGAAGCTACTCCAGGCGGGGTTCATTAAACCCGTGGAGATATCCGATTGGGTCTCCCCCATGGTATTGGTCAAAAAGAAAAATGGGAAGCTACAGGTGTGCATTGACTATAGGAAACTCAACCACCACACCCAAAAAGATCACTTCCCCTTGCCATTTATCAACACCATCTTAGAGGAGGTAGGCGGTCATGAGCTTTACACGTTTATGGATGGCTACTCGAGTTACAACCAAATCTCCATTGCCCCCGAGGACTACCATAAGACCACTTTCACGACCCCATGGGACACATTCATCTATTTGGTCATGCCTTTTGGGCTTTGCAATGCCCCCTCCGCATTTCAGAGGGCCATGACCTATGCCTTCTCTGACCTCTTACACAAGTCAATGACGGTGTTCATTGATGATTTTAGCACCCAGTCCACGAAGGACAAGCACCTGGCATGTGTCAGGCAAAGCTTTGAACGATGGAGGCGCACCGGCATCGCTCTCAACCCCGAGAAGATCTTCCTCGCCGTAGAAAAGGGGGTCTTGCTAGGATTCGTGGTCTCTTAGGAGGGTAGAGAGCCGGACCCCGAGAAGGTAAAGGTTATTGTGGAGTTACAACCCCCCACCAATGTCAAGGAGATACAGAAAACCCTAGGGCACATAGGGTGGTACCGGAAGGTTATCCATGACTATGCCACGAAGTCCATGCCCATTACTCGACTTATCCAAAAGAATGTAAAATTCGAGTGGACTCCCCATTGCCAAGAGGCCTTCGATGTCTTGAAAGAGGAATTAACCACCTACCCGGTTTTGAGACCCCCGAATTGGGAATTGCCCTTCCACATCTTTTGTGACGCCTCGGCGGTGGCTGTAGGGAGCACATTGTGCCAACCGGTGGGCCTTAATGGCAAGGACCACCCCATTGCCTTCGCAAGTAGGCAATTAAACGCCGCTGAAAAGAACTATACCACCACCGAACGTGAGTGCTTGGCAATGGTCTTTTCAGTCAAAAAATTTCACCACTACTTGTTACTCAACCCTGTAGTGTTCTACGTGGATCACATGGCCATCAAGTACCTTGTCAACAAGGCGGACTTGAGTGGTCGTTTAGCAAGGTGGGTCTTACTTTTAGAGGAGTTTGACTACACGGTGGAATACCGCCCGGGGCGGATGCACCTTCAAGCGGATCATCTCTCGCGCCTCTCCGAGGAACCTGGTGTAATCCCCATTGATGAGGCCTTGATAGACGAGGACTTGTTCAAAGTATCCTCCATTCCTTCATGGTACAACTTGGTGGCCGAATTTCTAACCACCCACCTTCTACCGGATTCATTGTCCAAAAACGAGCGTCGAAAGGTTCGCCTCCACAGCCGCCACTTTACTATTGTAGGAGGCAAATTGTACCGTCGGGGGGTTGACGGCTTGCTACGTCGATGTGTGACGTCCGTGGAAATCCCCACGATCCTCTCAGCCTGCCATGACAGCGCGTGTGGCGGACACTTCTCCGGGACCTTGACGGCCCAAAAAATCCTTCGCGCGGGTTACTATTGGCCCACATTATTCCAAGACGCCCATGAGTACACCAAGCGATGCGACGCTTGTCAACGGTATGCCCGAAATGACCTTCGAATGAGCATGCCGCTACGCGTATCCTTACCCTTGGTCCCATTCGAGAAGTGGGGCATTGACTACGTAGGGGAGGTGCATCCAAGCTCTTCTAGTGGGATGAGGCACATTGTAGTGGCAACCGAATATCTCACCAAGTGGGCCGAGGCTCGAGCCGTGAAAACCAATGATGCGAATCATGCGGCCAAATTCTTGTTCGAGCAAATCATTACTCGGTTTGGTTGTCCCAAAATCCTCATTAGTGATAGGGGGAAACATTTTCTGAACGAGATGATCGAAGCCATGACCACCCGGTTCAAGATCAATCATCGTAAGACCACCCCTTATCATCCTCAAACAAATGGTCACACCGAGCGGGTCAACCAAACCCTCGTGAATATTTTGAGGAAGACGGTCACCGATTCCAAACGGGATTGGGACGTGAAGCTCCCCGCCGCATTATGGGCTTACCGAACTACCTTCAAGGTGACCACCCATGCTACCCCCTTCTCGTTGGTATATGGCATTGAAGCCATTTTGCCAATAGAGTTCGAGATCCCTTCCGTGCGAGTGGCCGTGACCGAACGATGGTCCATGGCCACGTCCTTAGCAGACCGGTTAGAACGATTGGAGGTGCTCGATGAGAAGCGCCGATGGAGCGCCCAGAACATGGAAGCCATCCAGCGTCGAAGGAAGATCGCCTTCGACAAACGAAACAAGGCCCGATCGTTACAGCCGGGCATGCTAGTACTCCTCCAAGATGCGAGGAGACTGGATTTTCCGGGCAAGTTCGATGCCCTGAGGTTGGGCCCATATCTTGTGAAGGAGGTTTTCCCCAACAACTCCGTTCAATTCCAAACCCTTAACGGCGAGGATTTCCCCACACGAACATCAGGCAACCGATGCAAGGAGTACAAGGTGTGAATTGCTCACAACCTTCACGAGTGAACCGCCAAATTAGGGATGCAACCACGGCCCATTCGGACACCAAAAGATGGAACTTGACCGTGTGCCCAGGCGCAAGAGTTGGGTTCTCCGCCTCTTCGAGTTGTCACAGATGGCCGCCATGTGTGAGCCGCCAAAACGGCTCCCGAGGATGAATGGACCGCACATCAATTGTGTTAGGTTCAACTAGTAGTTGAAGTGGGAGATCCAATAGGATTAACCCATGATTTTGGATCAACATGGCCAATTGGCCTTTCCGTTCACTAATTCCTTGAATGGGAGCCACTTCATGGCGACCACGGATTTTATTAAGTTAACCAAAAAAAATAAATAGGGAAGGAAAAAATGAAGAGAAGACTAGAGAGGGAAAAAAGAAAACAAAAGCAAGAACAATAGGAGAGGAAGAAAGTAAGTGGTGGAGAAAACCACGGGGGGAAAATTAGGCGAAATAGAGAAAAAAATAGAAAAAAGAAAGGGGGCCAAAAGAAGTGGGAACCTCCCTCACAATCACTTGGTAACTTAATCCTTACCTCAAGCAAGGGAAGGTCCATCTAGGTAGATTAATTGATTTAGCAACCTTGGAATTAACTTAATGGCTCACTTATTGGAGATCATGCACACCCATGTGGCGTGGAGTTAATGTTTAGATTTAGATATTCCTTGGTTAGTGGGACACCCACTCTTGGTAAATGCAAGGGTGGCACGGAATTAGTAGATGTAGGTTTAATAGGCTTTGTAAGAAGGAAGCCATTAATGGAAGAAGGCAAAAGGCGGCGGGGAACTTCCTTGGGAACTCAAGGAAAACAATTGGCTGGGGGTTATCCCTGGAGAGGTCGCATTCGTTTGAGTGTGGGGAGTGTAGAGAGGGGTGCGAGTAGAGGAACTGAGGACTGAGAGCCGGAAGCCCCGGCCACTCGAATTGCAAGTTATACAAAGAAGAGGACCAGCATACGAAGACGAGGATCACGAAGAAGAGGACCAGCACACGAAGACGAGGATCACGAAGAAGAGGACCAGCATACGAAGACGAGGATCACGAAGAAGAGGACCAGCACACGAAGACGAGGATCACGAAGAAGAGGACCACCACACGAAGACGAGGATCACGAAGAAGAGGACCAGCACACGAAGACGAGGATCACGAAGAAGAGGACCAGCATACGAAGAAGAGGATCACGAAGAAGAGGGCCAGCACACGAAGAAAAGGATCACGAAGAAGAGAGGGCCCACACACGAAGAAGGGGATCACGAAGAAGAGAGGACCAGCACACGAAGAAGAGGATCACGAAGAAGAGGACCAGCATACGAAGACGAGGATCACGAAGAAGAGGACCAGCATACGAAGAAGAGGATCACGAAGAAGAGGGCCAGCACACGAAGAAGAGGATCACGAAGAAGAGAGGACCCGCACACGAAGAAGAGGATCACGAAGAAGAGAGGACCAGCATACGAAGACGAGGATCACGAGGAAGAGAGGACCAACACACGAAGAAGAGGATCACAAAGAAGAGGACCAGCACACGAAGACGAGGACCACGAAGAAGAGGACCAACATACGAAGAAGAGGATCACGAAGAGGGGGACCAGCATACGAAGAAGAGGATCACGAAGAAGAGAGGACCCGCACACGAAGAAGAGGATCACGAAGAAGAGAGGACCAGCATACGAAGAAGAGGATTACGAAGAAGAGGACCAGCATACGAAGAAGAGGATCACGAAGAAGAGGACCAGCATACGAAGAGAGGACCAGCACACGAAGAAGAGGATCACGAAGAAGAGGACCAGCTTACGAAGAGAGGACCGGCGAAGCTGAAAGAAGGAGGGCGAATTGAATCGGATCAGGGAGCCCCTCCCTTCCCCCGGCTAATAGTCAATTCCTTGTGCTTTAAGAAACCCTAATTTTTCTATTCACACACGTTACGTGGAAGCGCTGTCAAAATTTCACTAAAATTAGGATTACAGTCAACTCCACTTAACTAGGTGATTGCTCTACAAGGGTAAGGGAACGCATCTGGATGCTCATGAGTAGCTTAGTGTTAAGGTGAGGTTAATCATGTGAAGTATATGGGCATGCATGTGAGTGTTTGGCTACAACTTGGAGTAAATGTGTATGTTGAAGGTGCACTGCTGGTCGCTGGCTGCGAGGTCCAGGGTCAGGTCAATTGAGTAATTGAAGGCTGCCATCATGTTAAGCATAAAAAACTAATAAGAATTCAAAAAACAAACGTGAAAAACGGAGTCATAACCACGAAGATAATGAAGAATTGAACTTTTATCATAAAAAGGGGAGCCTGTCTGCTGGTTGCTGCTGTCAAGGTCGCACTTGGGCCTGGAACTGGTGGTTAAGATGCTAATCAAGTTCACAAGGCGAAATTGAACCTAATGGAGCTTAAAACATTGGAAACGGAGCTTTGAGGCGGAATTTACGCTTGTCTAAAGGTTGGGCTCAACCTAAGGCTGAATTCAGCCACCACGTCACTAATTATCAACGAACCCTCTTAAGTGACCACGCCTGGGGGCACCATGCTTGTTTGAATGGTTAGAGTATGTTTGCACTAGGGGCTGCATCCCATATGTAGGATCTTGTGTTCAAGGTAAGCCACCCAGTAGGGGGTGGTTTATTTGGCTCACACAGCGGGTGGAGCCGGAAACAACAACGACATTCCCAGGACGCATCGGTGACACAATCTCAACTACAACAGCAAGTTTGATTTCAACTGCAGGCTCCCCGCCACACTGAAGTGAACATTGGCCAGAATCGACATGAAATCCAAGACCGCAAGAGGCACCAGGGAATTCTTGATGCTCCCATCTCTCCTAATCTCCCAATATTGAGTGGAAGCCGCTGAAGCGCGGGGAGATATCCGTCAAGTCAATGTCTCCCGAATCAGTCGCAACGGCAAGTTGGTGTGAAATATCCCCAAGAACTCCGACTTCAAGGAATGAATTTTGCATCTGAAGTCAATAAAGCAGACATGCATGGATTCAGTGAGGCACCAATCACAAATGATTGTTCAAAAAATGAAAGAGCTTTATTACCAAAAAATTTGTATTTACAGCAAGTCAATAAAGGTCTAACAAAATGAACATTCGAGGGCGTCGGCTGCCAGCCGACCCTGCTATCCTAAGGCAGAAATGCTGAGACGCATCAAGCTGAGGTAAGCTTCGACGTATTCTGCCGACTTTGGGTCATCGGGCCAAAGACAAGGATATCCGGTTGAATAAATCTTCTCACAAACATACTCAGGAACGAGCAATCCCAATTAAAGCAAAGCGGAAAGGAACTAAACCACACTAGGAAGTATGACATTCTTTACGGTCTCCTTCAAAGTCAGATTGAATGTCAGTGGATGCATGACATTGAGGGGACTGTTCCGGACATTAGCAAAACGACAGCAGTCGAGAAGAAGAGTATTTAGGCTATTTGCCCCAGTACCTAACAGGCCGGATGGATGCAAAAATAGGGTAGAAAGCCTTCGAATATAAAGAGTCCAACCGTTGAACGATGTTGTCCGTGTCTCGCAGAAACTGTTGTGGAAACGATGTCTAATCTCTCTAACGATGCCTCACTGTCCCTCAAGAGCTATCATTTATAATTTCAGAAAAGAGCTGGATTGGTCACTCCAAACTGCCACAGTGAAGTTGGAAACACAGAACTCGAGAAACTCTTTCAACATCGGCCGGAAGATGGTATGCCATTTCCTGTCGGCTCCAACACCTTGCGCCATCAAGAGACCGTTCAAAGATAGGACAAGGAAGAACTTATTGACCTTTTCAGATGGTCTTGTGCAGAGCGATGAAGACCACTCACTTGCGTCGCCAACTCCAGAGTTAACGGTTAACCTGGAGAAATGAATGGATGACGATGCATGAATTAAGAACCCATCAAGTGCATAGGAAGTTAAGATAATTACAATCGATGTTTATTATGGGTAAACATTCACACAAAGATAATATCAATGTACAAACTAAAAAATAAAAATCCATAGTCATGACAAATGTCACGAAAAGAAATGGAATGAATTTCAGCGTCAGCTGGCAGCCGATGGATTGACCTAACGTCTACTTGGAAGTGACCTTGGATGCTTCTCGCTTGGAAAGAACCAAACAAACTGCTCCCACTCCGGTTGTCCTGGAAGCAATCAAGGGTTCCCCGGGACGGCTACTAGCCGAGTCTTACAAGGGTCGACAAGCTTAGGTTCAAGGAAGGTCACCTTGCTGCCGAGAGGCACAGCGGAACGACGGCAACATCAGGCACAACCGTATCCACACTGGCTGAGAGCTCATCATTCAACTCCGGATTCGCAACTTGAGGACGAGGACGACGAGGCTTGTCACTTTGAAAGGGCAAGGCGAACTTCTTCACCAAGATAAGGTGGTCCACAGTTGAGGTGTACTCGAGAACAGTCCAATCCACTTCTTTCATCGCACTCAGAAAGGAAGTTATCACCGAGAGAGCTTCCGAACTCTCGGCGGCAGTCTCAGTTGAAGTGAGAGGGTAGAAAATCGGATGAATGGCGTTATATGGAGAATTCTTGACGTTCGAGTACGGATGAACATCAATCAAGAGGGTGTTGGCGCTATTGGCTCCTTTCTCTATCAAATCCCCATAACTAAGAAATAACGTTGATAGCCTCTTGAGGTAGAATTTCTTGCCATCGACAATATACCGAGCTACATCGCAAAGGGTATTATCGAAGACATGTTTGATTCTGTGAAGAATGTATTCGAACTGATCTTGCAAGTCATTAAGAAGAGTCCCCACTCGAGCCGGACTTTTGCAACTCCAAATCACGACAGTAAAATTATCAACATAGTACTTGAGAAATTCTTGGGTGTGAGGCCGGAACTTTGTAACACGGTCAGCGCCATGCGTGAGTGTCGTAGTACGTATTGGCAACTATTCACATCTTAACACAAAGATACCCTTAAGGTAATCGTTCCCACAGAGAATCACCGAGAACTACAACGACTAACAACCAGCCTAGATATACACAATGTTACCTCTACCACAATAAACACATCAAAGGAAAGAAAGGAAAAGGGTTAGATTACAACGCCTGAGCGTTATCTACATACACCAACCCGCTCTCCGTACGAGTGTTTTTTCCCCGGGTAGGAGCCTACTTCGTTCGGAGGTAGGGACCTTCGGGTAGGAGCCTACTTCGCTCGGAGGTAGGGACCTTCGAATAGGAGCCTACTTTGCTCGAAAGCAGGGACCTTCGGGTAGGAGCCTACTTCGCTCGGAAGGTAGGGACCTTCGAGTAAGAGCCTACTTCTCTCGGAGGTAGGGACCTTCGGGTAGGAGCCTACTTCGCTTGGAGGTAGGGACCTTTGAGTAGGAGCCTACTTCGCTCGGAGGTAGGGACCTTCGGGTAGGAGCCTACTTTGACTTAGCCCCGGTTTAGAGAGGGGGGAATTATCTTTACAACTATGCACACTATAGACATCCGGAGTACACGAGTACCCGGATAAAGATTATATCACCACGGACGGTAGTCCGTGGACTCACAGAGATTTTACCGTTGGACACCAGTAACAACTATTCTACCTCCCATTCTCTCCTTCTAACTCTACTCACTCACTTGGATGGTTATGGTGTCACTGAGATCCTCCCAAAGGGGTGTTAGACCCGTGTTTCCGAGGCTGCGAGCGGCGTAATGTAGGTGAGCAAGGGGCCTACCCGCCCACTATCCGTCCTCCTCTCAGTCTCCCTCCACATCCGATGCGGCTGGAGGTAGGATATTTCAGGGATTGGTACGAGCCTTCACAACCGACACCAATCGGTACGCCGGAAGGTCACTCAAGACTCGCTAGGACCCTTTTCACATCCATCACTCCCCCCTCGTCCTCTTCTAGACACATACAATCTCACATGTTATTCCCATCCACCCCTACTAATCTACTTGATGGAACAAGGAAACAACTGTACGGTTAGAGTTGGAGTCACGTCCCTACTAACTATCTTCTCACCTCACATGTTATTCCCATCCACCCCGACTAACCTATTTGATGGAACAAGGAAACAATGATTAGACAGTTAGTATAGACTTGAGGAGTGGACTACTTGAAATGGCACTCACAGTCATGTATGCAATCCGAGCTCTCCAACCATCAAAGGTCTACTCAAAGCGTAGATTTAGAATTAAACTGAAAGCAAATACACACATCAAGCAGTGAAGAGAGAGGCCACGAGACTCCTCTCTTATACCGCGAAGGACTCACACAAGAGTCCAAACTCAACGATACCTTCTAACGGTGACATTAACTACTCTTGGCGGCGGTGGCTGCCACTCCACACGACGTGCATTGTCAGAGGTCACTTATTACACAAAACCCAAGGCAAAACCAAGTCAAAATCCAAAGTCAACGCGGGGCCTAGTTCGCGAATGAACAGTGACTTATCAATTAAGATTCTGACCCTACTTCCGGGTCAACTACTCAAGTCTTCTCTTCTCTTCCCTCCTCTTCCGCTTCTTCGAACTCTTGCTGGAAGTCGGGTGCGCCACAGCCTTCGCGAGGGTCACAAGTGGTGATAGCAGATCTGCAGATGAAGAGGGTGCCGTTCCGGCCATGGATGACCAAGGTAAAGTCTCCGTCGAAGTCAAGGAGGCACCCAGGCCACCCGGGGTGAGCAACACGGAAGTCGTGCTTCGATGGGGCTCGGACCGGGCCGGAAGGGCCGGTACGAGGCTCGGAGTGCCAACGAAGGTCTCCGGTACGGAGGTGTGTCCCAACTTGACCTCAGCCCGTACTAGAAGGTGCAAGTAAGCCAAACTCTCACTCGTGGTCTTCCCAAACGGAGACATACCATGCAAAGGAGTAACAGTCGGTGTTGCGCGAACGGGGTCTCCAAGAGAAAATTGTCGGAGGAGAGTCGTGCACGGAGGCTCCATCGGAGCACCCAAGCTATCCTTCCTTCCACTTTGTACCTGCGTGGTGAGATCTGAAGGAGAAAGACAGAAGGTAACGTCCACAGGGGGAATTCGAGAAAGAAGGACATGACTATCAAGATCAATCAATCCCTTTCCTGGCGGAGGTCCTTGGTCACCAGAGTCTTGCTTCTCCGAATCCGCTTCAGAACCCGAGTCCCCATCCTTGTCCGAATCCTCCACAAACTTGGATAGGATATGAGTGAGGTTGCTTACCAACAACCTCATGTTAGCATACGCCTCTTCGATCTTTACGGTTTGCTCCATCATGAAAGCAATTACCTTCTTGCTGGAAATGTGGCCGTCTCTCTCTAACCTTGCATCAAACATCTTCGATTTCATCACGGCCTCCGCCGGGACGTGTAATGCCTCCTCTACTTGCTGCAACACCGAGGTCGAGGCATTGGCTTGACGAAGGGCCTCCTTGCAACTCCGCTCTGCCTCCAAGGCCCGACTCTTCATCTTGGTCACCTCCAAAGTGAGTTGAGTCACTTTCTGTTCCATCAGGCGGAGGTCACCGACTCCCCCCATCTTCTCCTTGGCCGCCGCAACTAATCCTTGGTAAGAGGTATTGCCGATCAGGCTGCCCAACTGTCCCAAGGTCTTATCCACATCGTCCACATACACCCGAAGAGCCTCTACCAACTCGGAGGCACAGTAAGTCTTCCCTCCGAGTTGAGCTAAGCCCGTAGCGGCTGCCCGGGCAGCAGCTTGAGTTCGGGTGGAAGGTGCTCCTCCATGTGTCGATCGTTGGCGCTTGGGAGGGGGAAGTGCTTCTTCCTCCGATTGTGATGAGCTACTCCCTCCTTCTGATTCAAGCTCGGGCTCCGACTCCATCCCCTCGAACTTCTTCATCATTAACTGCGTGCCATACGCCATGGCCTCCTCCGGAGTGGTTTCCTTGAAGTGGTGATAGAGGTGGATGAAGTATGGGCAAATGGGAGAGCGCCTCGTGCTATTGACACTCTTCATCAACCTCATCACTACCTCCTTCATGATAAGCGCCCAATTCACCATCCGCTCTCCCAGATAGGCACCATAGAGGGTGTTAGCCAGAGTGATCGTGACTCAAATAGGTTTCTCCAGGTGCAAGATCGGCACGAGAAAAGCAAAAACCCTCTTCGCCCGAGGATCTTGGCAATCTTGCAATGCATAGCCATTCTTGGCATCCTTGGTACCAAAGAGCCCCTTGGAGTACTCCTCTTTCTTCAAACTCGTAAAGCCCCCCCCCTGTCGCGGGAACCCATATACCTCCTGCCATCTTCCCATCTGTCCCATGTTACTCTCCTCAGGCTCCGGTAGCGGATCTTGTCGTAGCTCCTGTACCGTGGAGTCTACACAAAAACTCCAGCAGAAGTCTAGGAGAGAGAGGCAACCCATCCGAAGGAGGTCTTCCTTCAATTCGGTGAACTCGAGTAGGTCTCTCGGGACGATGGGGGAGACCTCTTTGGTTATTGAGGTCATTTTGTCCAGACCTCCCTCGGTCTTCTTCTTTCTTGCCCTTGGCTGTATTCCTTGGGAAGTGGTATGTACCCTTCGCTCGGACCCTTCTCTTCTTTGACTAGGACCTGCAGCACTCCTCTCTCGGGCCTGCAACACTCCTCTCTCGGGCCTACATCACTCCTCTCTCGGTGCCTGCAGCACTCCTCTCTCGGTGCCTGCAGCACTCCTCTCTCGGTGCCTGCAGCACTCCTCTCTCGATGCCTGCAGTACTCCTCTCTTGGTGCCTGCAGCACCTATTTCGACCGAGGCACCTCGTGCTCGGATGTCGGTGTCGCTTCCGCTCTCGGGCCTATCAGCACCTAGCTCTCTCGGTGCCTGTAGTGGTCCACCTTGATGCCGGTCACCTCGTGCTCGGATGTAGGTGTTGGTGGTGCCTCGTGCTCGGATGTCGGTGTTGCCTCCACTCTCGGGCCTGCAGTGGTCCATCTTGGTGCCGGTGCACCTCGTGCTCGGATGTCGGTGTTGCCTCCGCTCTCGGGTCTGTAGCACCTAGCTCGGCCGGGACACCTCCTGCTCGGATGTCGGTGTCGCCTCCCAGCTCGGACCTATCAGGCTCGAAGCTACTCTTAGCCGCCTTGTTGTGTGATGTGGAGCTCTCCCATGCCCGGCTCCTTATACTAGGGCCTAGGTGAGCTTCCTTGCCGTTGCCGGTGGGGCTTCCTTGCCAGTGCCGGTGGGGTTTCCTTACCGGTGCCGGTGGACCTTCCTTGCCGGTGCGGGTGGAGCTTCCTTCTCGTTGCCGGTAGGGCCTCCTTGGGATGAGGTCTCCCAACCCCCGTGGCCTTGCAAGCTTTACACGGCCGAGCCTCCTCCTCCAATCCTTTCCATTACCCTCTAGGCTGGGGTGTTAGTACGTGGTGTTGAACCACTACTTGTCTACTTTAGCATTTCCCTAGGGTCCTATTTCTTTCCTATTCTAATTCTTCCTAAGAGTCACTACTAGGAGGTTACTTACCTCTAAACTTTATAAGGTGGTACGTTGATATCCTTCCTGAGTAACTAATTACAAAAAATTTAAAATTTGGGGTATGACCAAACCATTCAATTCAAGTACAAGAAAGTAATCTTTGAGGGGTGTCAAACCTACCTGAACCATGTGCTCAAACGCTTCAGATTCTCGATCGGCAGCAACCTGCTCCACTGCACCAGAAGCAGCAACTACAGGAGTACTAGTTCCCTGATCAACTGATTTAAAGAAAGACCATTTACATGACATTAGATCCTTGGTCGGCTGCCAGCCGACAAACCGACTCAAAAGATTAGACACGGTCAGAAAATAATTCATAAAATCAAACATAAAATTAGCAATGTACCCGAGCACAAAATCATTAAGGGTAAATAAATATTTCAGAAAATTTGTTGCACGCTAGGTCACTAAATTCTGAACCTGCACTAAGCTAACTAACAAACTAACCTCCACATGGATTGCCTGCAAGATCCACGAGAGGAGACAGGGGCTCGTTGGGGTGATCTTCGCCATCGAGGGTCATTGGGGTGTTCGGTCTTGAAGAAGAATTGCTTCTTGCACCGCACTTCGGAACAGAACCCTTCGTCTTTGCCGATGGAGATGTCGCCCGCTTCTTCCCAGAATTTTTGTTGCTAATCTTTGCCTTCTTTGCTTTAGGACTTCCAACAGGGACGTTAGTACCCGATGAAATCACGGGAACTTCATTCTTTGGCGATGGCTGGACGACTCGAGAATCCTGAGTAATCGTTTTCCGAGCAGCAGGGTCCCTTGCGAGATTCGGAAGATGGACAGTCTTTGCATTAGTACATGCTTCAGATGTGCGGCCTGTCTAGACAACTGTTTCAACTTGCCGTTGCTCAGCCAAATTGATGACCACAGAACCGGCTGGCATCGCCTCTTCCACTATTGTAGGCAACACATCCGGCACAGTTGACTGATGGCCTTCGCCAATTGGGTTAATCGGATGGTCCTGACTAGTCTTCACTTCACTCGACCCGATATCACGATCCGAAATTTGGTCGTCCGATAAATCATACACATCCAATGAATTTCGTGACATGGATGGTTGGGTGGATTGGACCACAAACTCTTCCACTACCTTCAAAGTAGCACGAGAAAATTCATCGTCTTCCACAACCTTCAGGGGTGGCGCTAAATTCTCTCCAAGCTGAGTAACCCCTATTGATGAATCCGACGACTGAGGCCAGGTAATTCGATTATGAACACCAGACGGCTACGAGAGAAATGACATGTTCTTAACGCACTCCTTCACGATAGCAACATCAGTTTCCTCGCGCACAAACTCAATCACAGTTGCTTTCGCCTGCTGAGCACAAATATAAGAAGATAAGTCAGAAACCCACTGCAAAAAACTGTTGGCTGTCAGCCGACGAGATGTAATGGCATGAATCGGTAAATGCAAGACAAAAAACAAAAGCAAGCACGACAAGGGGTAAGGAAACCAACCAAGGCCAAAGTTGTGACATTCCCACCACCCCAAGCATTGAAGATGGTCAGGTTTGATTCCTTCACCGCTAAGGTGGGACTCAAAATTGTCGTGAGCAAAGCCATGCATGGATTGCACACATTTCCACACCAGCTCTCGGTCAAGGGAGAAGCAGTGTCGTCATAGACAAGATTAAGAGGCTTCGTCAATCCCGTCACCTTCTTGAACTGGCTGAATCTTTCACGCTCATCGCTCGGTTTGTTGTAGAGGATTCTGACGTTAGCCAGAGGTTTGTCGTGCATGGCCGACACCTTGAACTTCCGGCTACTGTCAAGGAGGTAGCGAATTGTGTGGACGGCACAAACCCCAGTCGAACTGCGACATTCCGACTCAATTTGGAAACTGGAGTTGTCGTCAGTTATGAGAATCGTAGAATTGAAAATCTCAGACTGATCATCATCAGTCACTCGCAGCATCCTCTGCACAACTGCTTTGAGCCCGTCTCGGCCTATAAAGATCGATTCCCCGGCTTCGTCAAATCCGAACACAACGAACATCTTGCGAGCTCTCTTCCCGAGTTGCACGTCTCCTTTGTCGTTGATCATCTTCACCAGTTCAACAAGCCCCTTCGTAACACGAACATCAAAGCGAATGGCAAACTCATCAGCTAGATCCTCATCATAAAGAACGGCATACTTCTTCACTGCCGACCGAAACTCGGGCAGGGCCTCATTAGTCATTGGAGTAATCCCGTTGTTCTTCCCCTTCAAGAATGTTGCGCCAGCATCAGACCGCTCCAACTGGCGTCGGATGTTATCGAGGGTTTCCTCGTTGATACCCTTCTCAGCGGCAAGCAACGTTAACTGCTCATACGCCCACGGTACATATGCGGACTCTCCAGGCTTCTTCAGTGGATAATCGCGGAATTTTAGCATCAATTCATTCTTGATGATGTAGTTCATCTTCACATCCTTTACCCGTGACTTCATCAACACACCAACAGCCTCCTTCTCTTTTCCTGCGTTCACCTTAATATATACCTTCTTATCCAGGATCGCCTCAGCCAGCTTCATGGAATCCTCATCACGCAAGTTGACGAGGTACAAAAGGTCCGTGTGCGTGATGTCCCGCCGCGGAATTCGTGGAATTTGCAGAGGAGGTTGTCCGTTCTCCCCAATTAATTGACCCATCTGCCAGGCTATGAAAACCACTTGCCACTTGTTGTAGAGATCATCAGGAACAAAAACAAGGGGTAGCTTCTGGGTCTCCACGTCTTTAGACTTACTCATAATTACAATGAGGTGATTCTTGCAAAATTCCTGCAACAATCAGAATGAATAGAGTCACGTTCCAACAGATGTCAGGCCGTCGGCTCGCAGCCGACGGTCAGATACACTGAAGCCATACTACACGAATAGCATGAACAAACAAGTGAGCAGTAAAAGTACCTTCCAGGCAGCATGGTCTTGAAGCTTGTCAATGCGACCAAGCTCAATCCACCTCTCCCTCATTCTCCGAAGCTGGGATACGTAGGTCTCTTCCGCTTTCTTCTCAACAACATCAACGTTCAGCAGGTTCGAAATTTTCACCAGGTCATCTTCAGTATTTGACCAAAGTACGATAATGTCCCACTCCATGAAATACTTAGCTCTCGAAGATTCGGGGTCCTCCATTTCTCCGAGCTCCTTACAAACAGAGTATGTGTGTTGCCCACCAATGATGAACCAATGACAATTTGGTTCTTTAGACCACCTGTAAGTCTGACCGCCGAAATGAACTTGGTCCTCCATCATTTTGGGCACGATCATGCGAAGAAGTTCCATATATACCCTTTAACTCCTTGCCATCTTGAGCAGAACCTGGTGGAGCACGCAGAGGAACGTAGTATAGTGGCGGTTTTGCCCGCCAAGGACCAACGGCTTTGTAGATGACTCGGAGTTGGTCGAGGCGCCTTTCAACGAGTTCACAATAAACCATTCCACGGGGTGCAAGGTGGATCTTTGACGAATGAATCTTAATTGGGAGAACCTGCTGCCCAAACAGATACCAACGCCCCAATCCTTTCTCGACCGTGTTGTACATCTCCTCGACCTCCTTACTATTGATATTAGATGAGAGGTTGTTCATACATACCAGTGCTTTGGCCACTGTCTTTACCTTTGCAGTTTTCTTCGACGCCCGCTTCTTTGGAGCCGTATCAGGTGCCACAACAACAACAGTCAGTGTTGAACTGCTAGCCTTTTTTGAGGCCCTAGGCTTCTTTGCAGCTTTACGTCTGCCATGCCCCCCAAATCCGCCATTGAGCGCCACTCTCTGGTCCTTCGCCTGCATAAAGCACTCCACCAATTCCGCACGGCTCTCTGGGTACACGTCGGTAAGTTGGATGCCCACCTCCTGTGCCGACGTGCAGAGCTCTTGTGAGCAGAGGGCCCAGCAAATTCGAACAGCATAAGACTTTGGGTCGTCGTCGGCCACTCGAACCTTCACCTTCAGTAGGAGTCGAATACATTCGTTGTCCTCAGGATCTTCCATAATATCTATCACGGCGACCAGGTTTCCACCAAGAAAACTCTTGCCCATGTGCTTCCGGTTTATTGAATATTCCCATTTCAGTCACCTCCCCTAGCCTCCAGGTAATGCCCCATTCGGTCAATTCAGGACGAGCCTCAAATGTGGCTTTCAGTACCTGATTATCGAACCAGACCGCCTCGTCCTCACTAATACAAGGCCCAAACAGCCACTTCAGCTTACTCAACCTGCACAACAGAATAGTGAGCATTGCTCGTGAGCCACATCTATATCGTATGTCGTCGGCTGGCAGCCGACACTTATGAAAACCATCGGCAAGCAGCATAGTTGGTGCAATATCTTACAATATTACATTTGATGGAATTAACAATTAGAAAATCGACAATATATAGAGTTTGCCGTCGGCTGGCAGCCGACGGTGAAAGAGAAACATACCTATCGACAGATGACATTTTGTCGGCTTTTGGAATAAAACCGTCGGCTGGTGACTTTCACTCTAGCACTGGAGCTCCGCCGCCTCGTTCCGCCTGCTGGGTGCTCCTCCACTGCTTTCTTCAACTGCCGGAAACACTACATCGGCTGGCGACGGACGGATTCAATCCTAAACTAGGAAAAGTTTTACAACCGAATCCTGAAGCTGCTTAACTAAACCAGGAAGAGTAGATTGCAAATGACCCGGTTTGGTGGAAGCTTGACCTTTTATACCTCGTCGAATCTGAACGCCGCGACCGTTCGATCAACTTTCGTCCTTAATCGAAAGGCCATCAAAGAGTCTCGGTAGCCTAATTGTCTGATAGTCTCGGTAGTCTGATAGTTTTCATCCAATTGGCTGGATTTACAGTTGGCATTTTCAAAAAAAAAAAATTTTTTTTTTTTTTCCAATATTCAAATTTACTTATCGTTTTTGTGATCTGATGTAACTTTCTTTTTAATATTCTAATTTAGATTTTCTTAAATGTCTCTTTAATATATTCTTTGATTTTTTGTAATTTCTTTTCAGTTTGGCTTTCGGATTCGACTCATTCATCCTCATCATTTATATTTTGTTTTTGATTCTCTGGAAAATCTTTTCGAACTTCGCAAGGAAGTTTCACATTCGATTCCGTTCGAATTTGAATTTGAAGTCCAAGATAGAACGCGCGTGAATTTCTAGGCGCGAATCCACGAAGGTGATTCTGGCGCGAAATTTCATAATCGACTTTCGTGCACATTGTTCAGTTGAGAGAGGGATATCAACGCATCTACTACAAATCCTTTGTCATTTCTCGTCTGCTTCTCTTTATTGCACCTGCTCTTACACGCTTTCCTGTAGTATAGTTTTTGTCTCAGCTTAGATCATCCGCTTTGCACTGTTCTTCACTAGCTCTTTGTAACATTCAAGCATTCTTCTTGTTGCACGTTGACAAGCACTTTCTGGAAGTAGGCGTTCATTTATGGTGCAATTCTGTTTAATGCTTTCTCCGGTTAGAGCTCAGATTCCATGTTAAGTAAAATCGTACTTCATCACTATGAAATCCATTAGGATGTCCAGGTATTTCCCAGGTTGAACTACTCTCGCAAGATATCTGCTCAATCCCTATATTGTCTTGCACCTTTCCAGATTTTGAGTCGCAATGTGATACTGTGTTTGTCGACCTTGTTGCTTCACCGAAACGTTGTATCTGCGTTGATCACCTGAATACATGAAGTCTTGATATCCTAAACACTGGAAACCGAATCCGTGTACAAAAGTGCTCCTTTCCATTATGTTTCTGCATTCCATGAAATCACGAACATGCTCTTTCCGAATCACTATTTCCCAAGTCTCATGCCAAAGCACTGAAATCCTTTGGAAGTTCATCCGAAACTCGAAACCCTAATCTTGAACCCTAATCCAAAAACCTAAAGCATCAATTTTGACTCACTGACACATGCATTCGCCTACACCCTATTTGTGAGCTGTTCTCGAGCTGGATGCATGATCCAAAGGTCGATATAATCGACAAATTTTGTTGGCTCCCAGCCGACGAAGCCAAGTTGGCATTCTTGAACATGGATTGCGGACCCATTTTATCGTTCATGAAGAACGGAAAATCATATCGATGGAAGCCCCGTAAAGGTGTTCAAGTTGCCCTAACTCACTTGGGCCTCTACTTTGTTGGTCGCGCAGTTGTTCAAATGACAAAAAATCATTCTAAGGGATCCATGGATTATTCGTGTCAAGGTGATCGATGTTTCCGATTCGATGGAAATGCCCATTCCGTTCCCAATTGATGGACTAACCATGCTTCGCGAATACTGTGGTCGGTCAATCAATTGGAAGGCGGCTGACCTTCGACCATTTGCTATCATCAACAAACTCATTGAGGATCCACCGGAATCCATATTGCAACCCGTAGAGGATATCAAACCAGTTCTGTCGTTTCTGAACCTTCGTGACGGCATGAAGGTTGCCCTCCTTGTTGATGTCATGGGTCACAACTATTGTGCATGCGTTGGAGTTATCGACGAGTGCTCACCAAAGGAATCGTGGGAAGGGTTCCTAATTCCTCATAGCTTCTTTCTCGTTGTCCGAGTCCAGACAGTAAATGTCAAGTTCCTCACTCATACCGCATACTGCAAGCTCCCTGAGGTGAGCACGCTTGGTGACACGGTAGGTAACCTTGTTCTTTGGAGTGGCTATCGAGTTTGGCCCATGCGGGTCGGTGACGACAGTGGATACGCCTCAACTGATGAATCTCCAGTGAGTGAGATGTCAGGCGCTTTGGATGACAACGACCGCGGGGACAGGATCTATGATAACAACACTTTTCAAGTGTCCATGGGATTCGATGGGGATTCAGGCAACGACTGCAAAGCAAGCCGAGAGCGATATGAGGACGTTCCGTCGGCTGGGAGCCGACGCCCAACTGATCAACCAGCAATTGAAGCAACCTTCCCTTCAGGGGTCAATTGTGATCAATTTCAGTATCCGGATCCACCACAATGGAAGAACAAGTACTGCCATTTGCTCGACAATAACTTCGCATTAGTTGGGCGGGCGATGATTCAAATTTGCCTCCCACATGACGCATGTGATGCAGACGTATTGGGTGACACTGACGTAGGCATACTCTTTATTTCTGAGCATGAGGATCTTCAGATGACGACGCTCGCTAGAAGATTTCGCACACGCGCCTGGAAGGTGGTCCACTGCTATCTGAGTGCCTTATCAACTGCTTTGAGCACAATCAGGCCACTTGTAAATATGACGGGCTTGAGGGGGTGGCCAAGGATCCATACAGAGGTATGAAACGGAAGCTTAAGCAGAAGAGCGATGTTTCTATTCCCAAGTTTCAACGCCTCCAGTCCAAAGTTGTTTGTCAGCTTGTTAGTTCAAATAAGTGTTGTTCGAGACGATGCTGAAAGATTTTTCTTTGGGCGGACACTTGTAATATCCGCCAGCAGTTCTACTCCTTAAGCTTCGAGCAACGGCGTGAAACTGCGTACGCTGTTCAGGGCCAGCTTCACGAAGTTTCAGGCTTCCAGAAACCCTTCATCACTCTACATGGCGTCAACGTTTGCAAAGTTGCTTGATTTCACATTCATGGCATCTCCAAGTCTGCATACTACAAGTATAAATCGGATTCATTGAACGGACGCATAAACGGTTGTCATGGAAATGCTAAAATTCTGCACCCGAGGTCTCAGACTGTTCAGGCTCGTGGGACCATTTCCAGAATCATCAACGATAATACAGACCACATGCCAAATGAGTTTCGAGTCATCGGCAACAAGAGAGTTGCATCTCTTATAACACCATATTCAGTATATTGGGAGATTTCGAGGACTTTGAAAGGTAGGAATGGTTTTCCCAATAGAAATTGTTTATGCATACATTCAGCTCGACTCGAGCTGAATATGTACCCATATTGTACATATAGGACAAATTTCATTGTGTAAATTCACTAAACATTTGCATGTTTAGGTCAACTTTAGATTCATATAATATTTTGGGAGGCTCCCAATCTCCCAATATAATGAATATGGTGTTTTATGGTTCTACCGGCTGCGATGAACTGGAATCATCTCCGTGACATGTCCAACCTGGTAAGGTTCTACATTCTTCCTACTTGCACATGTGACTTGCTCATGTAACCCATTGTGTCGGTTGGCAGCTGATGCATGTCTATTTTTGCATCTCTCTAATTCTACATCATTAGTCTTGATCGCTTTCTCTGTCGATTCGAGGTGAACTCTGAATGTTGTGTCAAGCCAATTTCGCAATCTGCTATTAGTCGATTGAAACGGAATTTTTTTCGGAATGTTGAGGTAAAGGCCGTTGGTAGCAACTTCTTGAGATGTACCGAGTGTGACTATCTGGTTGAGTTTCTTGCCAAATATCCTCGCGGGTCTGACGAATGGCAAGCACTCCATGATGATTGGGCGAGGCATCTCAACTATCAAAGTGCTTGCTGTAATGTGTACTCTGGATGGACATCTCAGTCCATTAATTACCCGTCTGAGTTTCTCTGCATTATTCACAACAAGATGGACACTTCTAAGACGGTCATTCCAAGAATGCAGCGGATTACGAAGGCGACCGCGGATCTTGGACAGATTCCTATTTCATGTACTGGCATGGTAACTCACGGTCACGGCGACGGTGCATATGCGCATTACTCGATGTCCTTATGGCCCGGGGACTCCAATTTCACAATCTCGTCTATCTGCCGTGTTCTTCGGGCTTTAGAGCGCCGACATGTGCAAGAGTCTAAGCAGCGTTTTACATGTCCACCTCAAAATCCGTTCTTTGAACTTTGAAGCTCTACTCCGTGGTAAATCCAGGTGTAGTTCGTCGAATCCCCTAGCTAGGGACAATCCCCTCCTAGTTGCTTCGCTTGTTCAACCGGAAATTAAGCTTCCTCGGAAGTTGTATCTCCAACTTCATAACTCTGCAAAGGATAACAAGAACAGGTTCGTCATGGCCTTCTGTTCGCTTCTCACAGCCAGACGAATATTTAAGGAAGTGACTGTGGGATTCTTGATTGTTGGCCACACTCATGAGGACATTGACGTGCATTTTAGTTACCTTTCAAAATTCATCAAACGGAAAAACACATACTGCTTAGCTGACCTCATGAAATCTTTCATGGACTCTCAGAAGACAGTAGCCTTTATTCCCGAACTTGTTCAAGAGGTTGCTGATTTCAAAAGTTACATTGCTAATTACCATCAAGATGTCAAGAATAAGCTTGTCGGTCTTGGTGAGATGCACCTTTTAAAATTTTACGTTGAAGAGGAAGGTGAAGATGCGGGATGGCCGGTCATGAGATACAATAGAAGTGCGACGGATTCATCTTGGCTCGCTCCGGGTGAGGCTCATTTGTTTTTTGTCATCATTCTGTTTGCGATCATTTTCTGCCGATTCTCTTGTTACTTGTCTGTCGGTTGCCAGCCGACGGATTTTACCTTTGTGCTTCTTTTGTCCTCCTTTCCTTCGATTTCATTGCTTTCTTGTTTTTGTCTAATTTTTTTGTATATTGCAATCAAATAAGCTTCTGAAGATGAGGACGGCGGATCAATTCAGAAATCCTAACCTTCCGATCGGTGATCCGAAACCAGTACCTTTTCAAGCCGCTTTGGGGTGACGTTCATGTCAACGAGTCGAAGCAAAACAAGGAGAAGGAGGTTGCAAGGGCCACTAGAAACAGCGAGAAGCAGTCCTTTATCAAGAACGGTATTGCAAAGTATATTGAGTTCTGGAAGACGGGCATGGCTCGAGACAAAAGATATGCCGCGGATATGGCACCTTTCATTGCTTATTGGGAGCATCTTTAACAACTTATTTATGGTCCTCTCCCTCCTAATCCCGACAGTCTACGCGAAGGATTCTGGCCAAAATCGGACTGGATGCGTTATCATGCTCGTGCAGCGTCACTGCCCGATGCAATTATTTCCAGCTCGGATGTCACACCAGAAGATGAACCAGACCCTTACCCTTACTGCCGCCCAGAGATGAGCCGTCCGAAATTATCCTTCAATCCGTTACGTGATGTTCTTCTTGGTGATTTTGTTATTTGCCGACCATGCACTGGGCATTACCTTCCTGTGTGATGGACCGGGTATTGGAGTGCGTTAACCACAGTCCTGGGGATTCCTACGGGAACTTTAAGGTTGAATGGTGGGTTCCACTCACGACCAAGAAGGATTCTAAGAAGATCATCAGAAAGGAGTGCTGGCAACGGGAACAACGGGATCCAGATGTTCAGAACTGCAGTATTGTTCTCTTCTCGCATCGCTACCCGTCTCATAATAAGCGTGGGCCGCCAAAGACCCACCATATCCCGCCTGAAGCAATGAGTGCTGCAATGGCTTGTTTGGAGGTAGGTGGCATCGCTCTTCATGGTAGTGGCAAATGATTGTTTTTCTTGGTCGGCTGCCAGCCGACGGATTGATGTTCTCTGCAATGTAATTTGTTCATCATTTATTGATTTTAATGCTGTCTGGTACAGTAGTATCTGCCGATCTTCGGCCATTGATACTTTTTTCAAGTAACTCATCTGACGGGATCTCAATCTGAGTAGTTGGTGTTTGTCTTGTCGGCTGCCACCCGACAGCCTCTGTATTTTGCGTATGCAATTCGATCCATTTTTTGTGGTCAAAGTCTTCGTGCGTGTGAAGGAAGGACTGAAATCTGTGGCACGTGTGTTGCTCGTTATCATAATGACGAGTAGATGGGTAGTTGTACATGAGTAATTATTGTTGATGTGCAATTTGCGGCAAGTGAATTATAAATTCACGGATTCACACAATGTGAAGTATCTCATTGTGTTCACTTGATTTTGTGTATCTTGAATTTTTCTTGCTACAGATTGGAGTGTTTTGTCTGCGCTCGTTTTCTCCTTTTCTTAGTCTGATTTTGCTTCCAGCCGACGAAATGGTTGAGACTCATAGTATGGCGCTTGTTAGGAGAGCGAGAGAGGAAAGGGAGGAGAGGGAGGCAAATGAGGCCAGAGTTGCCAGGGAGGCAGAGTCTCAGAAAAGTATAGTGTCTGAGAAATCTGTGGATAGCACTGTTCCGTCGAGTGACGTTCATGAGGAGAACTGGAACGATGAAGATGAAATTGACGAAGAGGAGTCCGACAACGATGACGGTTCTGACGACGATGGCGGTCTCTATGTCGATGCTCAGTTGGGATGTTGTGATGAAGAAGACCACTACTGCAATGGATCGGACGAGGTGGACTTGTGGGCTACCAGAAACTTAGACAGCGATTCGTTTTCAAGCTTTTCGGGTAATCCATTTGAAACCGAATGCGACACCGGTTCGGACGTGGACTCCGATATGTACGCTCTTGTATGGCGCAAGAAGTAGTAGATGTTAAGTATAGTTCAGCTTGTAAATAGTCGCCTGCAGTTGCTTTTCTCTAATCGATTTTCCAGACTGTTGCCATCTATGGGGCACCTCCAAATGTAACATTTATTTTGACTAAAATATCGTGCTCTATTCGGATCTTATCCTTGATGTACTTCTTTTAATTCAAGCTTGTTTTTACCTTTCTGTTTTGATGTTGTGCTTGGTAGAATCCTGTGTGTCATATGAGTTCAACAGACTTTTGTCCGTGTGTTGTCTTTTGTCTTCTGTCAGTGTGTTGTCTTCTACAGTAATTTTGTTATCATTGTATTCTCTTGATGGACATTTTTGGATGTTCAATATTTTACGTGCTACCAATTGGCAGTCATCTTTTTATGATATCCACTTCCTCGTCTTTGTTTCTGTCTTCAATACGATCACCTGTATTTCTTTATCCACTTTGCCGAACTTTTTTGATGGATGTTTTTTTCACAACATTCTGTTGACATGATTTCATTCTTATTCATTGAAGTTCTTTTTGTCGGCTGCCATCCGACAACCTTTTTTAATTTTGAGTTTTGAGATCATTTGTTTGCCTTACTTACTCGGGCCTTTACTCTCTAAGTGTTTCCTTAATTTTTCAGAAGATGATTCTGCCATCTACTACTACTATTGCGAGTTGCCTACGGGGAGCCTTCTTTGTTTGAAGTCCACTAAACTCTCTATTGTCCGTCGGCTGCCGGCCGACGTCTGTACCCGAAGGACAAACCATGTTCTTCGTTTTCATGTTGACCACCTCTCATGGCTGCATATTTTTGGTTTAATTTCCAAATTAATCACCTTATTTTTCATCCCATTTTTTGGATAAATTGTTTGATCATTGGAGTTTTTTTTATCACCTTTTTTTATCATGAGATTTCTTCTATAAATATATTCGGTGATTCTGATTCCTCCTCATTCTTTGCCATCTTTACCACTCAAATCTCGCAACCTCTCCGGAACAGACACGTTGAATTCAAAGGGTGGCCGGTTCGTGGGAGCCGCCTTAGGGCTGGTTTACATTAGGCCTGGCCTCGGATGGAAGGCCGGCCAGATTTGCCTTCAATCCGGCCTTCAATCCGGCTCCAATTCTTCCATCCGGCCCCAAATAATGTAAAAGCATTGAGGCCGGATTCTAGGGCCGGATTTAAAATTTATCATCTTGGCCCTAATCAATGTGAAGTGTTGGGGCCGGATTCTAGGGCTAAATTTTCAATTTTTAAGTGTCTTAAAATTCTTAGATTTTCATAAGGCTCAACTAAATATTATAGAAGCTCATATGTCAAGCTTTGGTCTTTGTTTTTTTCCTAGTTTAAAGAAAAATAGGTTTCATATATTTACTTTATATTTTTTCTTTTCTTACTACATTTTAAAAATAAATTAAAATAAGAGTGTTTATTCTATTTTCATAAATTTTTCCCCTTTTCTCTTATTTTTTAAAGGTCAAAAATAAAAGAGAGCTTTTTTTTCACATGTATGCAACTTCTAATTCCTCTTCCTATTTTGACTATTGGAAAAAAGAGTTTTATTTACTTTGTTCGACCAAGTCCCTTTTTTTGGGTGCATATCCAAAAGGAAGGAGTATTTTTACTTTCTAAATAAAAAATAATGTTTTTAGTAATTGACGGTAGGGATTTGAAAGATCCAACAGAGGAACCGAATCCGACCCTAGATGGGAGTTTGGCAACCCAAACCTCGTCCCAATTGCTCCCTTGGAGCCGAAAGGTTTGGCGCCAAAACCATGCCACCTAAGGCGACACGTAGGATGAAATGTAGTTCCGGCCGGCCCCAAGTATAAAGCTCTTGGGTTGGATTTTGAGAGATTGAGAGACCCTATCGGTTGAAACTTAGAGAGTTCTGGCCGGTTCTCAATCCGGCCCCAAGTATAATCCGGCTCTCAGTAATTTTTGCTTGCAACCCAACAAAAAGTCTGTGAATGTTGTCCCTTGAGCGAATTGACCTGCTCGACAGGAGCGGCGAGCCCAGTCACGCGGTGGGGACAGCAGGACACTGGACACATGGTATACTGGTGCCATGGTCATCAATACTGACAAGTGAGTAAATTACCATTTCTGTTATACCCTACGCTATGGTCAGTTTCGTACATAATTAATTCAAAATGGGGACTTGTCCAAAATTTTGGAAATTTCAAGAGATTTGGCTAGGCGATACCTATGTAATACCAAGGTGACACCCGTACAAGATCTAGGTGATACTCGTGCAATATCTATGTCATATCCATTGTGTCAAATCAATGTGACAGAAAAAAATAAATACTTCGGCAGTTGCCTGCCGAAACTGACCGTAGCGTACGGTACTTAAATATGGATACGGTGGTCTGGACAGTGAGCCATCCTAAATTTGCATGGTACTGTAGCTGCAAAAACTAATGTATTGATAAATTTGTATGACAAATAGCCTTTCTGAAGCTGCAAAAACAAATTGATTAATTTGGATGACACCATGAAACTTTTCATTGACTGTTTCCTACCAGACAGATTATCATATATATTCTGATAGCCACAATTAGTTTTACCACCAAGCCGCAGAGTAACTAATGTATAATAGGAAGTGAAATCTATGATATACTAGTAAAATCTTCTAATTATCCACAAAATCGATGAAGAGCTCAAATAACTCTTAAAAGTATATAGCCGAGCTATTTTAAAATTACAACTTTGTAAAACAAATAGTACAAAATTCACACCCCAATTCGCAACTGTCCCCCAAGCGATCACTTCGTCCCCCAAGCGTCACTTGCCCATTTAGGAGTTAAAAAGAATTTCGTTCAAAACCAACTACACTGTAATTGAGAATTAGTGTTAAGCAGAGTAAATGATCTAAAATGTTAATAATTTTTTACTCATGATGAATGTTTTTACCAACGATGATTACATTGATTCCCCTTGTTGAATAGTATTAATAGTTGTGCTCACAGTAAAAACCTTCACCTAAAGTAAAAACTTATAGCATTTACAAATTAATTAGTGTGGCTACACTAATTCTCAATTTTAGTGTACCTAGTTATAAAATATTTGTGGTTCTACATGTAAAACTTAGTCCATACATATCAAGGTACTGTACATTCGGGTCACGTGCCAGAATAATTGATTTCCCCTTTTGCACGCATTTGGACACAACAGGTATCACCTAGGTGTTACATGGGTATCGCGTAGGCCTTCTATCGGTATTACCTAAACAATGCATGGGTTTCACCTAAACCACACGTGGGGTATCTCCTAAACAGAACATGGGTATCACCATTACAAACCTCATGAATTCTCCGAAATTTTTGGACATTCTCCGTTGTAATCATGTACGAAACCGTAGGTACATATCAAGGTATGGAATGTTCGCATACGTGACCGAGTACGGATACCCCTGGAACCACCCAGGGAACAAAACGTGTTGTGTTCCCATCCACACCTTTGACAACAACCCCCAGTTGTTATCGTAGGCTTGCCGACGAAAACCACTAAGAAAGTTCACTGCTTTCTCGTTCCCACCGCCGATTAGAAACCTTTAGCAGCATCATTATCAGTGCCGTCTATATGCGTTTCAGGTTCCCAAAAGGCACAGTAATCAAGACGCGGTATGAGCCACATCCAGCTTTTTCTCTTTTTGTTTTCTTTTTGTTTTTTGTTTTTTGTTTTTTGTTTTTTGTTTTGACACAAGCAAAGAGAACCTTTACTACAAAGAAAGGAGGGAGAAAACACAAGAGGCCCAGGCAGCCCCCGCCAGGTTTTATTTTGTTTTTTCTAACCGAAACTCAATTAGAAGCGGCCACATCCAGCTTTCGTGTTCCCATATTTTTAACAGTGCTTCTCAGATGTTCCCACCCTCAAATTACTTCTACTCTAAACTTCTTTTGTATCACATTTTGGAACATCACAGAGCCCCTGATACGAAGCATACCCTCATGGTTGTGATAATAACCCCAAGAGGACCAAGTGTCCGCCTGGGGACAATTCTATTCAATTTGACTATAATTTTCTTTCAATCCGTACAGTCAAAATTCACAAAATGTTTACCATATCATCTTATATAAGATTAGAAGGAAATCCTACGGTTATATTCTTAAAAACTTTGTCTTAGAAACTTTTAATCCCTAAAGAACCAAGGCCTTTAAGAGGAATCCATACTCTATTGATTGAACACTTGCCAAGATGAATTTTTATATTGTACCTCTAAAATCTTCATCTAAACTTATATGAGACGGTGTGGTAAAAATAATTGTAAATTTTGACTTTACGGATGGAAATATAATTGCAGTCGAAGTGAAATTTTTTGTCCCAGAAATCAACACTTGGTTCTTTATGGATAAATCAATGGAGTAGAGATTCCTTTGAGATCCAGTGGTCCTTCAAGAGTTACAGGGATCTTTTAATTTTGGGGCTATGAGCGTCTTTTGGGAGGTGGGCCCTTAACTTAATGGCACTCTCTTCTTTTCCTGGCCCTCACATTTTAAGGGTCAAGAGGCTTTTTAAAGTTTTTTTTGGCAAATTGGAAGCTTGCGGTTCCAAATGTCTCTTTGATAGTGCCCTTTGATTTAAATAGCCCCCCCACCCAAAAATTAAATTAGAGGCGAGGTTTATCCCACACCACTTCCTGCAAATGCTCGAAGCCCCAAAATATAGAGATCCGAGTTATAGTGGGTCACAAATATTTGGACCATATTTTTTTACTTCAACCATTAATACACTAAACATTTACAAGTAGAACATAATTATATTGCGATCTTTACTAGAATTGACAAGATCGTGGAAGGATTGCGTGGGGCAAGACCCTCACTACCAACTCTGAATCGAAGAGGCTCGAAACTAATGAGCGTTTCGAAGCCAATTGGAGCCATCACGAGGCGATGTGTAGGAGGCAAGGCACCCATGTAGTGTGGGTTAGTGAGTTTCATTAGGCTTTTGCCCTTTGTTGCCGGCTTTGGCGCGATTTGTATTTTGCTCGCTTTCGTCTTGTATTCAAACTGTGCTTTTTTTGCGCAATTTTTTTTTGGACAAATAATGTATTTGTTGGCATTTAGTGTACAGTTTGGTCACTACACTAAATGCATAGTTTGCAATAATTTAATGTCTGGGTTTGCAATTAGTGTATACTAGTTACACCAAACATCATTTTCAGTGTTGTGGAGTGCTTAAATCTAGAACCAGGGATAGTAAAGGAGATTCAGCGGATTTTCCCACGCTATTGTATCCTTCAAATTAAGCAGTTACTAAAACGCAGTTGGAAGCACCATACTCGTGATCTATTCGAATCCAGGTCAGCATCTACAGTCTATTTCCACATCTTCAATCTTGCGTTTGAACTTGCATGCAGCTCAGCGTTGACCTGTAAGTTGCAATTGGGAGCTACAATTGACACCTTCGACGCAACCTTCAGAATGAAAGCTACTCGAAGGCGGTCTCAGTATATAAACTGCGCCACTAGATCTGGCCTCCTATCTCCAAGTCAAGCACTTGAGGGAGGGTGTGTATGCACACCTGAGCTCATATGACTGGATTTCCACAGTACCGTGATTGTTTCTGAAGTGCTTTGATCACATTGATCAGAGTTTAGAGTGATATATACTGCGTATTCAGTCTTGAGGTCAGGATTTGGTGAGTCGAGATGTTGAGTTCTGGGAAGCTGGTATTCTTGGTGGCCATACTGCAATGGCTGTCTGTGTTCGTTTCAGGGCAAGGCTCATGGCAGTTGATGCGAGACAATGCGGGGATCTCGTCGATGCATTCGGCAGTGACGCATTTTGATCAGGTCGTATTGCTGGACCGGACCAACATTGGGCCGTCAGCGATCAAGCTTCCCGGGGGGCGGTGCCGCGAGCAGCCGCTGGAGCGGACGTCCAAGGTAGACTGCTTCGCGCACTCTGTGATGTTCAACCCGGGCAATGGAGATGTGCGGCCGCTCTACATCTACACCGACACCTGGTGCTCATCAGGCGCATTCATCGACAACGGTATGTTGGTGAGTACCGGCGGCGACTTCGAGGGCGCTAAGGTTGTCCGCACGCTGACGCCCTGCGGCGCGGGTGGGGATTGCGATTGGGTGGAGACGGGCGACAGGCTGAGCGTGAGTCGCTGGTACGCGTCCAACCAGCTCCTGCCGAGCGGGAAACAGATGATTGTTGTGGGCGGGCGCGACGGGCCCAACTATGAGTTCTACCCGAAGCGAAAGGCTGACGAGGGGTCGTTCTACGTGCCGATGCTACGTGCCGACACTGGGCAGGACACGCTCTACCCTTACGTGATCCTGCTCCCCAACGGCGACGTGTTCTTCTTTGCGGGGAAGAGGTCCGTGCAAGTGAACTTGAACACCCAGATGATCGTGCGCACGTTTCCTGATTTGCCCGGGCCCAGCCGCAACTACCCGTCCGCGGGCTCCTCCACGCTTCTGCCGCTCACATGGGAGACAGGGTTCAAGCAGGCGGAGGTCATGGTGTGCGGCGGCGCGCAGGACGGCGCGTCCAAGGCCAACCTAGTGAACGCACCCGCCGACGCGAGCTGCGGCCGAATGGTGATCACGGCTGGGGATCCAACTTGGGCGATGTCCGAGATGCCCATTCGCAGGACCATGGGTGAGATGATCATCCTCCCGAACGGAGAGATACTCATCATCAACGGCGCGCAGAACGGTTTCCAGGGCTGGGGCAAGGCCGGCAACCCCGCGCTCAACCCCGTGAGCTACAACCCCACCACCAAGAACTATGCCATCTGGGCGAAGACCGACATCCCGCGCATGTACCACTGCACGGCCAATCTCCTCGCCGATGGTCGCGTGTTAGTCGCCGGAAGCAACTCCCACGAACGCTACGTCTACACCGGCGAGTTCCCAACTGAGCTCCGCGTGGAGGCGTTCTCGCCGCCCTACTTGAGCGCCTCCTTCAATAAAGAGCGCCCCGCCATCAATGACTTCCCGCGCCGCATCAAGTACAACCAGGTGTTCATTGTGACGTACTCCGGGGGCGCCAGAAAAGACATGGTGGACTGCGTCATGAACAGCTCGCCGTTCTCCACCCACTCTTTCTCCCAAGGGCAGCGCCAGGCGAGGTTGAAGACCAGTCGTCCCTACAAGGTCCGCAAGAGCTGGTTCGTGCTATGCGCTGCTGTGAACAGCGCCAACGTTTTACCTCCGTCCTACTACATGCTCTTCTTAGTGCAGAGTGGCATCCCATCCCGGGGCGTGTGGGTGGAGCAGATCAACTAAGCGATGTCTGAGGTTTCTGTGTGAGGTTTCTTATACCGGAACAGGTGTCTATTCTTTAGTGTAACTCCTTCATTCTTTGTATGCCGCATTGGCCAATTATCTGTGATTGTTCGATTTTCTAGCTCTGCCATTGAAGTAGAAGTGGATTCAAGTGAAAGTGAAGAATACTTCCCGAGCCTGGTTAGGTCTAGTTTATTGTGGAAGGTTGTACGTTATACAGTTTTGGCAGCTGTGTGCATAGAAACCACATTTGATTGATTTCATCGCCGCTGACGATCACGGGTCGTGAACAAAGCTATCCTTCTAGCAAAATCTACTTTGCGTCCATGATCTCATATACGAATGTGACGTGGAGTGAGCAGGTGTTCATGATCACTAGGGTGCCCTTTGCTGGAGGGATGTGTGGTGTACTGGCTTGTAGATAACTGCAGCCACGTCTTCCAGTAGGTGACCGGACCATGGTATGATGCTGAAGATGTGAGATCTTGGATGTTCTTTTCTATCAGGTCTCAGCTTGCGTGCACTTGGAAGATTTTATTATACTTGCGTGGACATTCTTATTCACAGATGTTGGCATATACGTTTCGTACAACTTCTACAAGTCGTCGCGATCATGTTCTGTATGTTGTCAAAACAAAGTGTTCTCTAAGCTTTAATTCGGCTTCGAGAATCATAACACTTTCTGAGAAATGTGCAGTACACAGTGCAGTAGGGTATGGAGCTCTGGAAAGCAGTCAAAGCAGATACAAGTACAAATGGGACTGCAAGAGGTGTAACGCTCTGCAAGGCGAAAGCACTGTGTTGAAGATTTTCTGCGGCACTCTCTTCTCTGTACATCCGACTGTCTCTTACATTAGTGAGCTTCGTTCAGCCCAATTAAATGCCTGTGGCACTCTGTTTATAAACACAACCTTGCCTTCTCAACAGCGACATTGGATAGACACGATACGGTCACTTTGTTTTCACTTTGACTTCAACATGTTATCAGAGCGTCTTGGTAGATGAAAGTGATCTTACACTACAGTATTGTAGAGCTTGGTAGTGTAGCCTTGCTTCTACCTGAATGTTCACAAAGAGAAAGTGACCAGTTACTTCATACTGAGAGAAGATGAATACCTGCACGAAAGAAAGAACATAGAGATGAGAGAGAGCTCAGGGATGAAAGAGTCGGACAAGCGGAAATTCTTGTCTTACTATCACATTGAGCGTTAAGATGAAAGCGATCTTCAGATTGAAGAGATTATGGAGTATAACAGAGAGTGAATGTGCACCAGCACCTCACCCTGAGATAATAGACATAGATCTAGTTGATGAGGAACTTGAGAAGAAAAGAGCAATTGTATTCGAGATGATCTTGATGTCTATAACTGAAGAAGTTGTTTAGTTGTTTGCAGAATGCCTAGACCGACCCAGCGCATGGAGAATAATTCCAATCTGGTGACCAATTACTGATCCTCACGTTTACCAACCAACTCAACAACATGAGGTTGCAAGGAGGCGCCATAGAAGAGGACCTGAGAACTGCACATGAGATCCGGAAACCGCTTAACCCCTAAAGTCGAAATCGACCAGAATGTGGTCGATCTGACTCTGGTCAGGCTCTCAGTTACTAAATTTAGATCGTATGAAGTTACAATTTTGGAAGATTGTAGAGTTTTCCCATACCTTTAAAATGACACCATTCATGCTTCAAAATTCCTCATACTTTAGGAGATATTCACGGTCAAAGTTTGAAAACACTGTTAGGGCATGCTGAAATCTGCCCAGAACTGCGGTATATGCTCATTTATTCTCAAAATCTGCCCAAAATCAATTAGATCGCAGTAACTTCAAAAATTCACCAAAAATTGAGATTTTACTTTTTTTCGAATTTTATTTTTCGTACATGTAAAAGAGGTAGTAAAGCATGATCTCACCCTTTGGATTTTCAATCGGATAATTTTTTACATGCCTTTTTAATTGTTGAAAATGGGCATTTGTATTTGTATTTCAGAATACCTCCATGTGAAAAATTAAGCATTTCTTTAGGTTTTATAGGTCCTATGAGGGTAAAAATTATATGGACATATTCCTTACTCACATAGGAACAAGAATTTGAAGAGCCTCATGTCAAATTTCCTTTCAAAATTGGTTTTTTTGGCCCCCAAAACTTTAGTTTTCCATTCTACAGCAAGGAAAAAATCTTTTTTTTCAACTTTGAACATTACGATCTCACAAATGGAGAGGAATTTGAATCTAAGATTCGGTATGCATGTACATGTACAAGTTAGGTACTAGATCTTACGGTTACATACTCGAAAATTTGTCAAAAGTTAAAAATTTTCACCTTGCATTGAAAAAGGGCAGTTTTGAGGGTTTTTGGCAGTTTTGAGGGCTTTCGACTTTAGGGGTTAATCAACTTGGGAGAGAAGATCACTCATAGAAGCATGAAACAAGTCATGTCCAATGGACTCCCGCGGTCGTATGACAGCACTATACTGACATTAGTGCACCTTGATCCAACTATGACTTTGACTGCCTCAGTTCTACACTCTTGTCCGAATTTTACAGGAGGGAATACAAAAACCTACTTTTTGGAGATGACAAAGCCTTATCTGTGACTTTCAAGAGGCATGTAAACGTGACCAACGGCAACCAAGCACAACAACCATAAGGTCAGGCAAGAGGATGAGGCCGATGGGACCGGGAGAGGGATCATCAATTTCAAGGACGTGGATACTGGTACTTTGTTGGAGGAAACTCATAGTCTAGCAGAGGTCGTGGATCCAATCAGAGACGTGGAGCATCACCCCGATAAGTGTTGCACAGCAATGGTCGTGGCGCACTCCTTTGTTATAATTGAAGAGGTCCTCGACATTTAGCACGCGACTCCAATCTGCTATCAGAACCACACACACTTGTATTGAAGTTTAAAGAAGTAGAGAGATAGTTGCATAAGTAAAGAAATACACAAAGAAGCATAAACAATGTTTGGAGTGAGATGTTGCCTTCTTTCGAAGGCCTTTACTTATAATAGAACTTGGTGGCAAGCTTTTGCCAACACATTCGACACATGGCGGTCCGACATCATATGTCCATCCACGTGTCCCTTGCCAATAGTGCATGGGACATATGACGCATAGACTTCATGCAACCATCCATGTGTCCTTGCTTATCCCATGCACGACACATGGGTTGGTCCTACCTCTTTGACCATGCCACATATCAATTCCCATCTCTCCGTTTTCTCTTCTTTAACTTTCCCTTATATATATATTTCAATGCATAACTATTTACACCACCGTAGTAACAACAAGCAACTCTAAACTCCAATACTCCCACTTTGCGAGTAGTTACCTTCTCCCAATTCCAGTTCATTTGCTAACCTCTGATGCCGCTCTTTTTCAAGTGTTTTTGTCAATACATCGGCCACCATGTCTTCTATTGAACAATACTTCAAGCTTATCTCGCCGCTCTCCAACTTCTTACGAATGAAGTGATATTGCACATCAATGTGCTTTGTGCGTGAATGGTGTGTCGGGTTCTTTGCAAGAACTATGCACCCTTGGTTGTCGCACATGATGGTCATTGATCCTTCTTGAACGAACCCCACATCCGCCAAAAGCTTGCAAAGCCAAATGGCTTCCTTTGTACATTGGCTAGTTGTCATGTACTCCGCCTCCGTGTGGACAACGCAATGGTGGGTTGCCTCTTGCAATTCCACGAGATGACACCAACTCCAACAAAGAATACATACCCCGTTGTAAAAAACGCTTGTTCGCATCTCCGGCTCAATCCGCATTACAATACCACCTCAAAGTAATGCCTTTACCACCAAGACATAACCCATGGTCCTTGATACCTTGCAAGTACCGCATGATGCGCTTCATAGTATTCCAATGCGACGGACGGACCCTAACATGAATTGGCTCACTATGCTCACCGCAAATGCAAGGTCAGGCCGTGTCGCTACCATGGCATACATCAAGGATCCAACTCCACCCTTGTTTGGCACGCCTTTCATCTCACCTAGAATGGCTTCAAAGTCTTCCTCGGAGAACTTCAATAGTTTGACATTCACATCAAGCAAGGTTCCGATGGGCTTGCATTCCTCCATGTTGAAACGCTTGAGCACCTCCTCAATGTACTTCCTTTGACTCATGGTAATAGCACTATCAACAAATACTCATCCGTTTGCTTGATGTACAAAGAGTGGTCCGCTTGACTTCTTGTAAAGTCCTCCTTTGTAAAGAAAGCGTTGATATGTTGATACCACTCTCGGTGCTTCAGTCTATACAACAACTACCATAGCTTGCACACAAGATGCTCAAATTCCTTTTGCTCAAACCCTTGCGATTGATCCATGAAGATGTCTTCTTCCAATCTTCATTCAAGAATGCCGTCTTCACAACATTTTTATAGATCTCCAAGTCCAACGCCGCAATAAGTGCAGGAATACACCGAATGGTGGTGAACTTTGTCACGGGAGCAAAGGTCTCAAGGAAGCCAGCTCCCGCGACTTGAGAGTATCCTTTTGCCACCAATCTTGTATTGTGTTGCACAACCTGGCCCATAGCATCATTTTTCGCGCAAAACACCCCTTTGCACTCTATGCTCTTGTGATCCTTTGGAAGAAGAGCCAATTCCCATATTCCATTCGTCATGAGTGAGTCATATTCCTCATGCATGGCTGCCTCCCACTTGCTCGCATCCTCCGATCCCAAAGCCTCACACAAGTTCAATGGTTCCTCAAGAGATGCAACATTGGCATGTTCTAGCTTATCTTGCGACAAGATGTGGTTCATCCACCACCATCCTAGCGGTCGCCGTTTGCTCCTTAGATATTGAGGCTCTTGTGTGCTACCTATGCCATAGTCATCGCTTGATGATGGTGTTGATGAAGGCGTCACGCTTGCACCTTCTTCTACGTCATCCATCGCCTCTTCCTTCACAAAATCACAACCTTCACTATCATTCAAGAAAATCGATTTTTTGTCCACCAACAAAGGCTCCTCACTGCTCCTACTTGGACGGATCTCCAAACCGTGACCAATACTTGAGCTATCTTCAACAAACACCACATCACGAGTCCGAATGATCTTCTTTGTCTCAACACACATGGGGCGATATGCCTTGGTGCCCTCGCAATAGCCAAGAAACAAACACTTTGTACCTTTTGCATGGAGTTTATTTCTCTTTGCATCCGGCACCATGTCATATGCAATGCATCCAAACACGCGCATGTGTGCAATGCATGGCTTGTGGCCCCTCCAAGCCTCTTATGGTATAATGGTGACAAGGGCCCTTGTCGGGCACCGGTTGCGGATTTACACCGCATTGGTCACCGCTTCCGCCCAAAATGCAAGCTTGAGTCTTTCAGCATGAATCAAACTCCTCACCATCTCCACAATGTTGCGTTTAGTTCGCTCGGCCACTCTGTTTGGCTTGAGTGTGTATGGTGTTGATGGTTGCCTCTTGATGCCGTGATGCTTTAAATACTCTCAAAATGCCTTGGAGATGAACTCTCCACCATTGTCAAACCGAAACACCTTGATCTTTGCTCCGATTGCTTCTCCGCAAGCACCTAGAATTCCTTAAACTTGTCAATGCACTCCCCCTTTGTCATCAATGTGTACAACTACACCTTCCTTGAAAAGTCATCTATGAAAGTCACAAAGTACCTTGCACCGCCAATGGATGTGGTCCTAATGGAGTCGCACACATCCAAATGTACAATCTCCAAAGGCTCTGTAGCGCAAGTCCCTCCATCCTTTGGAAATGATGCCCTATGTTGCTTTCCTTGCACACACCCTTCACAAAATGGCATGGATGACTCATCTTTGCCAATAGTCATGCCACTTACCATGCTTTGAAGTAAATGCACACTTCTCACGTTCAAATGACCAAGCCAACGATGCCAAAGCTCCATGGCACCATTTTTGCTGAATGGTTGTGCCAAATTGGCCGCATCCACCTCATACACCTTGGTGAAGGCCACTTGGTACAAGTCGTCATCATGACGTGCAACCGCAAGTATATTTCCATTGGGTGCGTCATTGTGCACCCGTCCATATTGAATTGCACTTTCATACCGCTTGACATGAGCTTGCTTCCCGAGAGCAAGTTTGCTTGAAACTTGGACATATGGAAGACATCCTTGATTATCATCTTCTTTGAACGCCCCCTCACGACCTCTTTGACAACAATGGCACCGACTACAATGGCATCCACAACACTATCATCATCCGAATGCACATTGCATGATGGAATTACCTCATACGTATTAAATGTTGCCTTATGAGGTGTCTTATGTTTTGTGGCCCCCAAATCCAAAACCCACTTACAAATGGACATGGAATGAGGTCCATCTTGAGTTGCAAATGCATAGTCATCGTCCTCCTTGGTATGGTTGGCATTCTCCTTCTTTTTTGTTTGGTTTGCGTTATTGCGTTCCACTCTCTTCGGCTTGAAGCAATTTCGTGCAAAATGGCCCGATTTGCCACAATTAAAACATACATTGGGATCGCCACGTGGGGATCGGCTGCCTCCTTGCTATGCTTTGATACCAAGGCCGCATCATTGCCATGCACCTCTTTTTTCTTGCGCTTAGACACTTCGTGCATCATCCGTGCAACCACAAACTCCATGGTGAGATCCTTCTTGCGCAACGTCTCCAAGGCGGTGATCAAGTGCTCAAATGAGGGCGGAAAGCTCTCAAGCAAAGTCATCACCATATCTTAGTCTTTGACGAGTACCTCTAAGCAATTGAGTTGATTTGCAAGCACTTTCACTTGGTTGATGTAGGTCAACAAGTCATCACCTTCTTGCATCTTGATTGTAAGGAACTTGCGATAAATGAAGAAGATGTTGGACAAGCTTTTTGATTCGTGGATGTTGCACAAAGTTTTCCATGCTTCCGCCGGTCCGTTACAACTCTTGATGTGGGCAAGTTGGTTGTCCACTAAATTGAGCCTAATCATAGAGATGGCCTTCTTTACACGCCGATTGTAGTCCTTAATCACCTTTGAGTCATCGTCCAAGGATGGAGGTTCCTTGGAGTCCTCAACAATCTTCCAAAGGTCCATGGACTCCAACACCATCTCCATCTTGAACTTCCAAAGGTTGAAGTTGTCCCCCTTGAACTTGTTCATGATCTTAGCACTCTCATTGTCAAATGTGGCTATGATGACACTCAAATGGCCAAAATCAGCCCTTCTATGCCTCTAATAAACGCTAATGCACCTCAATCACTCAATTGAGCTACTTCAAGGCTCCAAGGTGCATGTATGCACCTCAAACACTAAAATCAACCCCTTTTATGGCTCTATTCAACAACTTAGCACCTTACACATTCAAATCAACCTTTTCAAGGCTCTAATGTGCAAGTATAATCAAATGAGCCACTTCTAAGCTCAAATGTGCAAAGATACAACTCAAACACTCATATCAAGTTTGTCTAAACCTCAATTGTACACCTTTACACCTCATGCAATCAAATCAGCCCCTCTTCTGCATTTAGATGCAAATATGAATTTCAATGACCTCAATGAGCTTCAGACAGACTCCAATGTGCAAGTAAGGACATGGGTGATAGTCGACTAAGGTGGTACGAAAAACCTGTCACAGAGGGTGTAGGGACAAGTTACAAGTCTTCTTTTCCTACGTAGTGCCAATGTGGGTTTGATTTTGAAATTCTTCTAATGGAATGTAATTGCTTATGTCAATAGCAATATGAGAATCCTAAGAAAATAGAGTTACAGCTCATGGTTTGGGCAGTAGAAGTATATCTTTTATTACTACATACTTGTCATAGAATCTCAAATTTAACAAATTTACTTCTTTTGAGAGTGTCAGGAGGTAAAATACTTCAAAAAATTTGGAAGACATTCATACCATAATATACTCCTACATTATATTTGAAAATTTTAGATCCAAAACTTTATTTGACTTTTATTGGTAAAAAATAAGCTATTTTTTCAAAAAGCCTAAATAAGAAATAAATGTTGATTTCTGGTCCAAATTCTTATCCAATCTTCTTTAGCATACAAAAATATATCTTGATATATAAAGTGTTTTATAAAATATTTTTTTTCCATCATTTTCTTCAAAACCTAGTTTTTGGTGCTTTGATTTAACATATATACTGCATAGTATATTTTGGTGTATTTTTAGTCTCTATAGTATGCAATATACTCACCTCGGGAAAGGGTTGGGCCACTTATAGAGCAACATGTAATATGACAACACAAAGTCCAAAAAATCAGCACTTTGTTCAAAATATTTTTTGTTCACCTAACATTTTATTGGCCATGATTTCTTCACATATAATCAATAGACGGTTGGCATTTAACAACAATTTCACAAAGGGCTTCAAAACAAATATATTATGGAGTATATGGTTTTTGCCCAAATGTGAGCCCCCTTAGTCAACTTCTACCCACATCAATCATTCAAAACGGCACCTTCAACGAGCAATCATTCAAAACGGCACCTTTAGAGAACAATCAAACACATCTACTATGAATGAACACTTACAAGGTTCAAAAGCTTGAATGTGTACAACCACCGCTCTTGCAACTCCTTGAGCCTTCCCAAATTGCCTCAAATCCTCAATTAAGCCTTTGCGCACCTCCAATGCTTCAAATGAGACCTTCTGCACCTCCAATGCTGCAAATAAGCCCTTGTGCACTTACAAAGCTCAAAATCAGCCCTCGTGCTCCTCAAGCACTCAAAACCTCTCAAGACCTCTTTCAACCAAGTATTACAACAAAAATCTACACTTGCAGCTCACATGAGCGGGCCCATAATCTATTGAAGTTAAAGAAAGTAGAGAGATAGTTGCACAAGCAAAGAAACACACAAATGAGTACAAACAATGCTTGGAGTAGGATATCGCTTTCTTTCAAAGGCCTTTACTTATAATAGAACTTGGTGGCAAGCTTTTTCCAACACATTCGACACATGGCGGTCCGACATCGCGTGTCCATCCACATGTCCCTTGCCAACTAATGCATGGGAGATATGGCGCATAGACTTCATGCAACCACCCATGTGTCCTTGCTTGTCCCATGCACGGCACATGGGTTGGTCCTACCTCTTTGACCATGCCACATGTCAATTCATATCTCCCCGTTTTCTCTCCTTTTACTTTTCCTTCTATATATTTTTAATGCATAACTATTTACACCACCATAATAACTACTAGCAATTCTAAACTCCAACAATCTAAAGTTATTGCAAACTCGGCAGAGATGTTTGATAAGTATTATAGTTACAACGATCAACAAGGCAACGGGCCTTGGTATTTTGACAGCGGCGCTTAAGGTCACATTGCAATTGATGCACAGAAGCTAGACGCACAACCCAGTTATTTAGGAAATAGTCATGATGTCAAGACATGTGGAGGTGAACCTCACCTTGTGAGATGAAGTAGCCCTTCTACTTTGCACACCGATAGTGGTGAAATAAAGTTAACTAATGTTCGTTATGTGCCGAGTATCAAGAAGAATCTTATTTTAGTTGGATCTACTGCAGATTGAGGACATGTTGTTTTCACAGCGTCCTACTATTATGTTTATGACAAGAACCACCCCAATCATATACTTGCTACCGGGTCGAGAGACCCTACAAACCGATTATATTGCTTTCATAAAGATATACATGCCAACTCAATAGAAGTAAATGGCAATGCGAGATTGTGGCATAGGAGGTTAGGCCATCTAAGATATACAGTCATGATCAAATGACAGTTATGGCGTAGGTCATCAAATGAAGTTCAAGCTCTGCCACTTATTGCTTGTGCACACAGGGTTTGTAAATGCTGCCTTGCCGATCGACAACATCGTGAGCGGTTTCGACAAAAATCATAAAGAAGATCTTTCAAACCAAGAGAGAAGGTGCACACGGACGTCATTGGACCTACGCCATACATGTCTCTTGGAGGATCACGATATATGCACTTGATTTAAATTATGACTATTTGCGCAAGAGCTCGATTTATATTTTTTCAATACAAGAGTGAAACCTTTAACAAGTTTTGAACCTTCTGTTTAAGCTTCAAATATGGACAAAACTTAAGTATCGACAGTACAATTGCGGCGGAGAATATTTATCTCAATTTTTCATAGAATATTGCCACCAAGTTGGAATACAAGGAGGACTCACCCAAACACGCACACTACAATAAAATGGGGTCTCTAAACAGCGTATTCGAACAATTATGAAACGTGCAAGGAGTCTAGCAGCCGATGCAAATCTACCAACATAATTATGGACTAAAGCAGTTGCAATAGCTACCTATATGATTAATAGAAGCCCAACTTGAGCAAACTGTAGAGCTTTGTCAGAAAGAAAATTCTTAGGTACCAAATCTGTTCTCCACCACCTTAAGATTTTTGGCTGCATTCCTCATGTAAACGTCCCCAAAGAAGATAGGAATAAAGTTGACAGTAAGACACAGAGGTGTCTGTTTGTTGGATATGATCTTGAAACAAAAGCCTATAGACTTTATGACCCAAAACGACGCAAAGTTATTCCAAGCATCGACGTTATTTTTTTATGAAGGCAAGGTTGGTTTTCATTACCTTGCACAACCACAGTCAAAGGCCGTGTCAATTTTTTATACAAGTGCAACCGTCAATCGCAATGCACCTAGATGTAGTTTAGGGTTTAAGGTTTAGGATTTAGGATTTGAGGGAAGATAGCAGAAGTACTCCAAGTTGCAGATATTGTAAAGCGAGGGGCAACAATCTTCTTAGTTATGACTCTAGATTTTGGAAAAATGGCTAAGGTCTTTGCAAGTCTCACACCAATTATCATAGAAGCCGCTCTTGATTTTGAGAAGTTGACTACAACTATCAAGCCTTTGCTAGAAGAAAGGATGAAAAATTTACCTACCGTGATAGAGTTGGAAACTTAGGCCGAGAAAGAAACCGCCTTTACTATTTCATTAGTAAAGGAATTGGTGGAGTATAAGAAGAAGACATCCATGGCATCTCAGCAACTTGGCAAAATCAAAGGTACAAGGAAGAAAACAACGGATACGGAGGTATGTGAGGTGGACATGGCAGCGGTTGAGAGTCACACTCATACCTCACACAGTCTTTTTCTTCTCAAGGAAGCATGTGAGGTGGACATGGCAGCGGTTGAGAGTCCCACTCATACCTCAGACAATCTTTTTCTTTCCAAGTATCCTCAAAATGACAGAGCAGATGTTGTGCCCAGGATTGGGAAAGGACCATCCCACCTTTCTTATGATGGGGTGGTAACAGAGATTGGTTGCAGCCAAGTACAGTCGGAAGTGCAAAGAAAAGGGAAAGAAATAGTGCAACCGGGGGAGCATATGGAATTGATGTTTATGAAGCTGGTGGTGGCAAATAAGGAGAGAGATGAGGCACAAGCAAAAATAGGGTCACTGCAGAGGACGTTGACAATGGTGGATTACACCACATGCTATGAGAGCACAATGCCTTGGTTGGATTGGATTCATCGCATTTAAGACAGAAAGACCATGGTCTTAAAAGCAGCACATAATCTTCAAAAATACGTTGTTGAATCATAAGCGTCGTGCAAACTTGTGGAAGCCTCATTGTAGAGATTTAAGAATATCATTGGAGAATGTAGACGTAAACCTACAAAGATCACTATTTGGAGCGATGTAGTGGAAATGATGGATTGCACAAACTATTACTCAAAAATAAAGAGTAGTGAGATTGATTGGGCTTTGGAAGTGGATGAAAGATGGGTGCCCTTCATTATTATGTCGTCACATTTTGTGGAATCAGAGAGAACTATAATGCATACATGCGACATGTACGAGCATTCTTCAATGATAAATGAAGCTTGTGCCGAGAACACTTTGGTTTAGAGGAGGCACATACACTGGGGCAATGTGGCCATATCTTTCATATTATGTGCATTTTCGAAAGTTCCATGAGACAATTGATGTGTTTTTGTGATGATCTTCTATTAGCACAAGGTTCTATGAAAAGATGGGCCTACAAAATGTTATGCCACCGCGGCATGAGTTCAACCGACGGAACCTCCCTTCAGGTCAACTTCCCAAGAAATTCCTCAACTATCGGGAATATGGAAAACCACTTATTTGGAATAGTGAATATCCTTGTCACAAATAGTATGAGGGGTACGCGATGGAATGTGATCTATTGTTTTGGATAAGACAAGACTATGAAGTGAAGGTAAGGGCACGAGAGATTGAAGATGGTGAGCAAGAACAGTTGTTCTGCCGTAACTTTGGAGGGCATTGGAGTGTAGAGTATAATCATTTTTTCTGATTTCCTCCAAAAAAAGTTGAGAAAGGAGATGATGGCTCTTGGCATGAGGTGGAAGATGACATTGTATTGGGGAAAGAGTATAAAAAGTACAATTGTATTTTGATTGGTAAGGCCTTGTTTTTTGCAAAGTTGGAAGAAACAGTAAAATTAAGATCTTCAATGGACGAGGCTTCTTTCAAAGATATAGGATGTTGTTATTGGGATGCAGTGCACGCATTTGATAGGAGAATTGGGGATGTCATTGAGTAAGCTGCAAAAGCCTCATGGGGAATTATTGGTGTCATTCCAAGAAAATGACGAGTTTGTGAATAAGGTGGTGGGACGTGTTGAGAAGGCGATGGAAACCTTTGCAACGAAGAGGATGGATCCTAGTGGGAAGCGTGAGAGGGAGGATGGCAACGACAACGATGACAGTTGGGAATTAGAATTGCAAAGGAAAATTGCTACCATCAATCAAGAGTATGAAAAATGGGGCAAAATTGCGAGGCCAATTCAATGGCCGGAACTCGAAGCAGTAGTCGGAAGCAACGGACAGACGAGGCTTCTTCTTGATAACAACCAATTTTATTGGAGTAATATAGATTAGAGAGGCAATTGTAGAGCTAATAGTATGGCCACTGCTTGGAAGCATACTTACGTCGCGTATGAGCCTTGACATTGTCTCCATTGGAGCTTGCACTTTTTAGGTGTATGATTATGGAGGATAGTTGGAGTTTTTGTCATGTATAGGGTGTGATTCTTGTAGATGTAGAATAGAAGTGTAATATGAAGTTTGTTCATAAACGAAACAAGAATTTTTTATTTACAACTTTTGAAATGATGGATTCATATGGAGGTTTTGTCGAATGTGCTTTTACGTTGTTAATTCATCCTTTTATGTGGTGATGATAGCAATATTGCTGCAATAGTCTTGAGCATCATGTGCTTGCTAATCAATGACATAAATAGAAGGCGATGACAGGTCAAATATCTATGGATTACGATATTGTGAGGATATTCTTGTATTGTGATTGCACATAATACCCGAAACAATATGATATTGGAGAAGTATTGTTATGGATGAAGCAAATCAATATCAAATATATGCCAAAAAAATACTTAGAAAAAAGAATATTTTGGAGATAGTAACATAAAATATTTTTATTCATATCTTGTATACACCATAAACAAAAATAAAAATAAGTTATTCAATTGAGAATTATCAATCTCAAACCATCCATAGTGTAATGGATAAGGCAATAAGCACTTAAAACTTTGAAATAGTGCATCTATGAACTAGCATCAACATAGGGCCACCCTCTTTTCCATGGAAAGAAGTGTGAGTGAAGCATACGATATACATGTGCATTGTGTTGCTACTCATTGATATGAATAGGAAGTTCATAATCACTATCTCCCTTGACCTCGGCTCCAGTAGATCGCGAGGGGTCATCTTCATCATCCGCAATGTCTTCTTCTTTGATTCTTCATTTGTTCGACATTTGAAAGTTGACAGTAGTAGAGATGAAAGTCTCAAACTTTGTGAAATGTCTCAATTTAACGAATATGGCCATGTTGGGTGATACAATGTTCAGAAAACAATTCTTTGTTATGTCGAGGAAAATGATCACGACAATTTCTGAAAAGACTATGAATACGAGGTGTTAGTTTGGTGCAGATGCCAACACCGCTGTTGCGCTTGCGGGGGACTACTTTGTACCCAAGATGACTAAGTTGTCGTTCTAGCCTTCTTGAAGAAATGCAAGAACAAAGACTGCATTGAAGGGAATCAATCTTTCTCCCGACTACTTTTGTTATTTTCGTGTAGCAAGGAGACCAAGGCTTCGTAACCATTTTGATGAATTAAATATCTTGCAATGAATGAGTGTGATATACAGTATAGGAAAATAAGGTGTCGAAAGCTTCTAAAGAAACAGTGACAACTCCGACTTCCAAACTTAATAATTACTAAGCAATGGATGCAAAGTGCAGCTATGAGTCATTGAAAAATGAAAGTTCAGAAGCGAAATGAGGAGCCATCTGCCGCCCTCTTTACACTCATGGGCCATGGCAAACAAAAATAATTGTTGCAAGATAGAACTTAGTGACCGTTGCGAGACTGGAGGCGGGGCGGACGGGACGGATGCCATGGAGCCGTCCACCGAGCGGTTGGCGAGGCGGAGGGCCACGAGCCGTCCGCCACGTGGTTGGCCGTGCAGTCGGTCGGGCTAATGGAGTATAGCCGACCGCCTTGCGGACGTCACAACAACTGTCGGGCGGTCGGCACTAGTAGATGGTTGGGCAGGCGGCATTTCACCTCAGAGTAAATTTTGTAAAATCCTTGTTGTCTACAGTCAAGGTACTCATTTAATAAACAATTTAGTATCTGAGCTCATGCAATGTATGTCCGTGAAGCATAGAAGGACTAGTCCCTACTAAGCCCAGACCAATGAACTCGTGGATAAAACAAAAGGGATTCTTATTAATATTGTTGCAAAAATTGTTCTTGAGTAACGCCGGGAATAAGATCTTCACATAAGTCAAGCACTTTGGGCCTATCAAACTTGCATTCGAAGCTATCATCCCAATTGAGTTAGAACTCACTTCTCTTCGAACGGCGGTAAGGTACAACCTTGGAGACAAAGAGTCTCTGGATAATAGAATACATCTTTTAGAAAGACTTGACGAAGAAAGGAGATTGGCCCTACAAAATTATGAGACCCCACAATGTCGCCGCAATAAGAAACACAACAGTCTTAAGAAGACAATTTCCTTTTGTTTGGGAGATCTCGTCATGATGGTCGATCACTTGCTTTTAAAACAACATGGTCAAAAATTTTAACCCAAATGGGTAGGACCTTTTGTCATTTATCGTGTCTATGACAACGGTTCGTACAAGTTAACCACACGTGAAGGTGAAGTTTTAAAGAAAATATACAATGGCTCTAAGCTTGAACGTTACTTCTATCAATCTGATGAGCCACAGATCGCTGCAGTAACTCTTGTTCCTAGAGAGGAGATGATACAATGAAATTTTGCATGGCTACCGTGACGTCACTTTGACATGACATGATTGCCACTTGTGACGAAGTTCTGACCACGTGGCACTACTATCTCATCCAGTACTGTTCCTCGGGAGTTATCCAACTTCCACCAGTTTGGACGGATTAGAAACCAATTTAGTTAGATGAGGTTAAAAAAGGAAGTGCTCAAGAGGAGACTACAAAGGCGAGGAGTGGCGGGGAGAAGACCAAAAAAAACGAGAAGGACCATCAATTTAGAAAGGAGAAGGAAGAAAGGTACAGAAATTGAATGTATACATTGTTTTTTTCCATGCAATAAAATCAACTACACAATATCTATGGTGTCAGGATCGGAGAGGAAAGAAAGATTATTTCTTTGCATTTCAGTACTCTATTACAATCTAGGACAATAATAAATGGGGCCCCAAAAAAAACACCAGCAATAAGCCCGCAACACGGAGGAGGTACCGTACAAGAATCTAAAAATAAAAACCGGATCCTCTCCCCCAACAACATAAAAGGGATAAATGAAAATGACTAGAGCCACTGGCACATGCCTGTAGTAAATGGTAAGTAGTCGCAAAACCTGCAACAACACAAGGGAAACACCCAAAGGTGTCCTTCCCGAAGTCCTTTATAAGTAAGAAATTCCCTTGTAAGTAGGAAATCCCTATGGAGAACTCAAATCCGAAGTCGGAATTTAAAAAAAATACTTCGGAAGATATTAACTCACAGTTAAGTGAATTTTGCCCAGATTACAGTTTTATCCACTATGGATGAAAATTGCCCGCAATGGATGAATATGCAAAAATGGATGAAAAATGACCACAGATGAAATTTAGTTGTAGATGATAACTGCGCAGTGGATGAAAAAATGCAGATCCAAGTCGAGCAGCTATTCATCTTCTTCCAATTCTTGCACCGCTCACATCTTGCTCCAAAATTGTCCAATATAGGCGGCGTTTGTTGCATTGGCTCCATTCTGACGTGCTCTACAACATCAATCTAAGTACTCAAATTTTTTCTAAACTCACCCGAGCACAAATTCTAGAACTAAAGAGAGAAACGTGGAAGGGTCTTTGCCAAGTGAACAACTAGTGAATCACAAGAGTAGCCAAGCGTTTGCACTCCTCAAAGGAAGAATCAACGAATGCAAGTAGTGTAAGAGAATGCGGAGCCTTTACTAATGATAACCAATCACTTACAAGCCAATGTAATTACTAAACACTTTCTAACTCACTCACAAAGCTAGACTTGACAAAGACATCAAGTCAAGGACGTATGCGGCGCTATTTGCACACATGCACAACCCTAAATGGATGGAAATCATCTACGGATGAATGTAGTGCGCCGCCGTCCATCCCTAAAATCCGTAAATTAATAACAAACTAATCTATGCTAAAACACTATGATGCGGAGAGGCCCTCGATGCCATGTCCCATGACATCATATAATAAAACATGAATTTATCCATCATCATTCCACCAATTATCACAATGTGATTCTAAGCCGTTAATTTCAACAAACTCAATATTCATATAGCACTTGTCGGAAATGCTATAATACTTCATAATAACATATTTTTAAATGGTATGAAAATTACACCAAACAAAATGACATGAGGCCTCAAACCCTTACCCTCTTTGAAGTTGTCAAAAAAAATCTTGTCGTTTGTGTAAAAAACATTTTAACACAAATCAAACAATTTCACAGATTGTTGAGCAATGAGGAATTTTAAAGATTTTATAGATAAGAGTCCAAAATTCCACTTAAACTTTGAATTTGATTCCTCTTTTTGACAATAGCAATTTTGGACTTGTTTTTTGAAAAAATTGTCCAGAAACTTTAGAGGTTGAAGTTTAGCAAGACTTACCCCTTTGAATTGAAGATTCCTTCAACTAAAATCTTTCACTTGGAGGTCATTTCAATAGATTCTAAACCTCATCATGTTCACACACTACACCATACATGTAGAATACTATGGCCACCAACGGGCTATAATGATGTTCAAAGGTTAAATGACATTTTACAAGCTCCAACTCATAACCTTCTCTCCTTCCAATTCACATCCTTGCATCATGAAGACCAGTTATCAAGACCAGTTATCAAGACCAGCCACGAAGACCAGCCACTCGAAGACCAGCCACGAAGACCAGCCACTCGAAGACCAGCCACGAAGACCAGCCACTCGAAGACCAGCCACGAAGACCAATTATCAAGACCAGCCACGAAGACCAATTATCAAGACCAGCCACGAAGACCAATTATCAAGACCAGCCACGAAGACCAATTATCAAGACCAACCACGAAGACCAATTATCAAGACCAGCCACGAAGACCAATTATCAAGACCAGCCACAAAGACCAATTATCAAGACCAGCCACAAAGACCAATTATCAAGACCAGCCACGAAGACCAATTATCAAGACCAGCCACAAAGACCAATTATCAAGACCAGCCACAAAGACCAATTATCAAGACCAGCCACGAAGACCAGCCACTCGAAGACCAGCCACGAAGACCAGCCACTCGAAGACAAGCCACGAAGACCAGTTATCAAGACCAGCCACGAAGACCAGTTATCAAGACCAGCCACTCGAAGACCAGCCACGAAGACCAGCACCTCGAAGACCAGCCACGAAGACCAGCCACTCGAAGACCAGCGCACGTGTCGATTGAATTCATTTAATCGACACATGTAAACTTCAGTGATATGTGAAACAACATCCCCGAATGAGTCCAAGTTTTGCAAGCAACATCGGCGATGGCATCTCGGCACGTCTAGAGCGCTAGAACCATGGCTATGACAATTATGCTCTCCCTCGTCCTCCTCCTCTTCATCGCCATCGATTCAGTGCAAGCCAGTGATACTCACAACCACATCTGCCAAGCTCCACCAGATAGAGACCGGAGCCGGAGCAGGGTGATCGACATCACGCACGCGTACCGGGCGGACGTGCCGAAATGGCAGTCGGAGAGCGGGCTGGGGGAGCCCACGCGCCTGGTGCAGAGCATGGCCGAGGGCGACGTCTGCAACGTCTCGGAGCTCAAGTTCGAGGAGGTGCACTCGGGCACCCATGTGGATGCGCCGGGCCATTACGTCCAGGAGCATTACGACGCCGGCCTTGATGTGGCATCTCTTAGTCTAGATGTCCTCATTGGTAAGACCCCCATGACTGATGATTGGGCATGATGGGAGTATGTTGTTATATACTAGTGTGCGAAACAGGGCAATAATTTAGATTAAGCCCTAGGTTTTCCTTGCAGATTTTGCTTTAATAGGAAAAGCAAGGACACCAGTGGTGATGCTTGTTGTTGTTTCTGTAGGTCCAGTGCTCCTGATTGATGCACCACGCGATTCCAACTTGACAGGTTTGTGTTTCAGCATCACTTGCTAAGATCGACGTTATCCTGAATACTAGGAGCTCATTTGACCTGAGATTTGAAGAAGAGATGGTGATAGGGTTTCTCTCTACTAGCAGTGTAATTGCAGGTCTCTTTGAAAGCAGTAGTATAATTGCATCAATTAGCTATAGGATTATTCTTATGCTTGTGGCTTGAGTGGCTGTTTATTTCAATTGTCTCCCTTCTCTAGTATGATGTTTACTTGATGTTGAGCAGTCTAGCTCGAGCCTGAAAGTTACATGTGATATGTGAGGGTCAAGACCTAATTTGAATTATGTGTGAATGTGATCACTCAGCCCAGGTTCTCCAGAATCTCCATATCCCCCCAGGTGTTGAACGCGTCATCTTTAGAACACTCAATAGTGACAGGTGAGGAACCCACTTCTCGATATGGCTTTTGTGCGACAGGATGTTACTAGAGTTAAAGCACAATGCAGACATCTTGATGCACAAGCCAAGTGATGCAGTTATCCAGGATTTTACGATTGTGGAACCGCTGGCTTCCTGGTTAGGCGCATGTATGAACTCATGTGTGTGATGCAGGAAACTGATGTGGTCGAAGGAGTGGGACTCTAGCTATGTGGGTTTCACCACCGATGGTGCCGATTGGCTTGTCAAGAACACCGACGTTAAGTTTGTCGGTAAGAAATTTTGTGACCTAGTGTTTAGGTTTTGCTTGCAGCGGGAATAGTCATGTGAGTTATGACATGTGCTCCTGTTTTGGTGGCAGGAATTGATTACCTCTCCATTGCAGCTTATGTTGACATTGTTGCCGCCCACCGGATTCTCCTAGGACAGGTGCGTCCATCTTCTTGACGTAGTAGTAAGGTCTCTTCTTAGAGGTTTGGATTCAGGTACTGCTGTGTTTCAGAGTCATGCGTTGACATGACTCCAATGATCTTGCAGAAACTTGTGATTGTGGAGGGGCTGAACTTGGACGAAGTGGAGATGGGGCTCTACACCGTCCATTGCCTTCCTCTGAAACTCTTGCAAGCAGAAGGCTGCCCTATTAGATGCGTGCTTTCATCTTGAATCGGTTGTTGATTCCAATTCCTAACGAGGTTTGGTGCGGCGCGGCGCGGGCTAGATCACATTGCGCGGGCCCCGCCTCTCCCTCGCAGCTCTCGCTGCCCGCTCCGCCTGCCCAAAGCCCATTCTCCCTTCCCTTCTCCTGCACTCCTTGTTCTCCTTGTTCTCGTTTTTTATACTCTTGCACAGTAGAGTTGCCAGGTTATTGTTCTTCATTTGTTCGCATTGCGGAGAACTCGAATTATTGGTTACTGTTCTTCATTTGTTTGCATTGCGGAGAATCCTCCTTGCCTGGACTCCAGGTTGTGAAGAGGTCGTAGAGATCCGCGTTCGCGCACACCAGCATGCTCATCGACACTAGAAGCACCACCAAACCTCGGAATGACCCCATTTTGAAACTGATCGAATGCCCTGCAATGCAACTCTAAACTAGGATATCAAGTCTCAACAGGAAAAAACGAAACAATTGCACTGAAGTTCAAGTCCGAACTTCGAATTTTCGTGAGAAGGATCCTGGACAAGATCAAACAATTCCTGCAATGCAAACAATGAAAGAAGAATGATCTAGCAAAAGTCTCGAGGGGGCAAGAAAAAGTATCCAGCAAACACTACCTTGAATCTGCAAAGTTTAATGTTTCCAGAGAAGGAGCCTCACGAAGATCTTTAACGGACAGTGATTTCACTTCCCACCAATAATTCGAATTCTCCGCAATGCAAACAAATGAAGAACAGTAACCTAGCAACTCTAATGTGCCAGAGTAAAAAAAACGAGAACAAGGAGTGCAGGGAAGGAGGAGAAGAGAAGGTGCCAGAGTATAAAAAACGAGAACAAGGAGTGCAGGGAAGGAGGAGAAGAGAAGGGAAGGGAGAATGGGAAGGACAAGATCCGGTCACGAGGGGTTGTTCCCAATAAGGTGCGTGGGGAACGAGGAAGCAGGGGAACAGTGCAAGGGGGCTTTGGGCAAGGCGGAGCGGGCTGTGAGAGCTGCAAGCAACAGGCAGGGCCTGTGCGAAAATAAATGTGATCTAGCTCGCGTCATTTGGTGCCTACAATATTATAATGGATACTTGCTAATAGCGTAGTTTGAGAATATTCTGTCAGTTTTGGGTTGTCCTACCTTATTATACCAATGTGAAAATGTGAAATTGGAGAAATACAATTACAATTTTTCTTCTTAATTTTTTACTCAAAGATAGGAAATTTATTGACCTACAGAAGAATACAACCACCCGATAGTTACTGTTCCAGTTTTAAGACGACCATGAGCATAAGAGCATGCCCAATAGTTTATGATACGAGGTTCCTTAAAGGGGCTTTTACAGGGGCTATTTTGGGCCGTGAGAGGGAGTCTCAGTTACTCCGAGTTGCTCGCCTCCACTTACCCTTGAAAACATGTGGCTGTAGAATTTTGTAACAATGAACATTGCTTATCAATAGTGCACAATGATGATGAACAATGCATCGAATGCAAGAAGAGGGTGCTTATCAATAGTGCACAATGACAATGTGTAGTGATGATGAATAATGCATGGAATGCAGAAAAGAGGGCTCGCTACAAAAACCTCCCTATAGAGTTCTCTCTACTTTTTCAAGGATTCATTTTTACTTAACCCTTTAGTGCCAAGGTGGTCGTTTATAGGGTCAATTCTAGTGCTCTCCGGGGTATAGCTCCTTTTGTGTAAGTTGAATGCACTTATTTCCCACTTATATTCTCAAAAGCTATAATTCAACATTGTAGCTCTCCAATGTTGAAATATAGCTCTTGAGAATATTGTAAGTTAGAAGCACATATTTCCCGCTCCTTTTGTGTAAGTTAGATGCACTTATAAGTTAGATGCAATATATTCCCAAACGCCCATGTACATTCATCTTCTCCTTTTCCCTCTGAAATCATTTTATCCACGAGGTTAACCCCTAAATTTCCAAGAGTCCCTTCGAGGGACTCTAGAAGGTTCGGGCAGGTACCTCCGGCGTCAATTAATAACATTATATTCTGAAATTTTTACTGTAAATGGACATTACAAAAAGCTTTGTGTAAGTCCAATTTTTTCCTAAATCCAACATTTAATGAAAAATCTATAGGTTTTGAAGTTCAAATGGGGAGAGTGGGCACGTCGGGCAACTCCAAAAACATTTGCTATGACACTCTATTGAATGTGAGATTTTCAATACTAGCTAATAATATTATTTCCTTATATTGTCAAAAAAAATCTCTTGTCTTTAGTGAAAAAAAGCATATAAATCCAAGTCAAACATTTTCACACATTATTGCACATTGTAGGGCAAGGTACCAAAAAAACTTCGTCTTTTTCACATAAAACTTCGAGATCATCATATTTTTAAATTTTTAATTTTTCCACACCATTATGTGGTGTAAATATTTTTATTGACCATTTGGATTCTCATTCTAAAACATACTAAGTTTGCAAAAAAATATAACGCAAATTGACAATTTTTGAACCTCCACTCTTTGCACAAATTTTTTGAATATGCTACACCCTTTCTTTACCTCTAAAAATTGGAGTACAAGGAACTACTATCATGCTTAACATGATGGAAATGAATTTAGCCATTGTCTAGTGCAAAAATTTGACACCAAGTGAAGTCAAAGTCTGCTGATCTACTAATCGCAGGGAAGAAAACATACCCTTTTCTCTACTTCAAACACTTTAATATTACAATCCGTGCCGTCAAATTTTATAAATTTTCTTTTGTATGTTACTCAATAAGTCTTAATTGAGATCCTACGGTTAAAACTAGAAGTAAAAGTTTTTTGTTTCGTCCTTACTCATTGCACAAAAACGAACAGCTTTGAAGTGTTTTTGGCATAGTGAAATTGTCAAAGAAATTAAGGGGTCAGCCCTAAAAGGATAGAGCCTATGACCGTGGAATCAACCCCAATTTCCATTCTACTAAATGCTTTGATTTTTCATCTGATATAAGTAGACGTATTTTTATTTCGTACTTCAGAGATGATGTCACATGTTTTGTTCATGTAAAAGAATTAACAAAAAAAATTGAGAAAATTTGAATTTATTGCGAATCACGAGGAAAAAGTGAAGAAAATTCAGATCAGATTTATTGTATGCTCAAAAAATTTGAGAAATTTCTTTTCAAGGAACAGTGTACTCAATTCAATGGAAATTCGGTATCCTGTGGAAAAAAGTCCTGAGAAAACAGACTCAAAACTTTACAATTAAAATAAAGCTTTTGTCAGACGCTGCAAACATGATCATTGTTGTCGACCGCCCATGTACAGTACAGTCATTTCCTCTTTTCCCTCTCAACTCATTTCATCCACGAGATTGGAGAAAAATCTTGGCACTCTTAGGCTAGAGAAATACACTTGGTGCTTCAAATAAAAACGAGTCAGATTCAAAACATCCCGAGACATTCAGTAGATTGAAAACTTCTCCAGCAACTTTCGACGGGATCGGAAATTGGTCATTCATGCATTTTAGAACCACTTCTCAACCATCAGCTGCAGAAAATTCATCATCGGTGACAATGTCTAAGAAACCATACCACCTCGGTAGCATTGCCACTTGAGGCAGAGCTTCATTCTTCGATTAATCAGGGTATAGTACAAGTATGCTAGAATTCTGACCATGCTATACACTCCAAAATTGGTGTCATGCTCTGACTTACGGAGCTCATGCCTCTTGCTGCACAAAACTCCACTCTCGATGCTAAGTCCTTCTCAATATACAACTCATCGGGTGGCCTCATCCGATCCACCGTTCGAGCATCGCCACCACCGACAGCTCCAACCTCTTCAGGGTGACATGAGCTAAATTGTGAGGCCGGCGAGCGCTCATTTGGCTGTGGAAAATATTTCATCCCATTCGGCTCAGGAAGGCGCAAGCTGATGTGCAGATTCAAGTGATTCTGACCTCGCGCTTCGTGCCTCAGATCACGGTTCCGTGCTTGATCACGGCGTTCTTGCAGATCACGGTGATTCCAGAACGAATGTAGAAGCCCTCATCCGGCCTCGCAGCCTCAAACACATGCTGCATCCAAGCAATCAACACTTTCATCAGCTGTGGTGCACTCATTGCACAAGTTTGACAAAATCCAATCATTCCTGTACATGTGCAAGCAAGACCTCATTGTGGATATGATCCAAGGCTGCTCGCACATCGCCTAGAAACAGAAGAGACGAGTTCGGGAGCTCACATCGGTGTTGGCGATGACCACGTTGTTGCCGATCCTGGCGTTCTTGTCCACGATGCAGTTCCTCAGCTGCGTGTTCTGGCCGATGCCCAGGGGCACCTTCCCTTCCTCCAACAAGGCCGCGGCCTCGGGATCGGTTTCGTACGAGTCGTTGCCCATCACCATGGCGCTCTTCACGTCGCACCCGGATTCCAGCCTGGAGCGCACGCCGATGACGGCGTTCTCCACGCTGCAGTCGCGCAGGAAGCACCCGTGCGAGATTATCGAGTCCTTCACCCGGCACTTCTCGATCTTCGTCGGGGGCAGGTACCGCGCGGAGGTGTACGTCGGCTTCGCGGCGTCGTAGAAGCTGAACTTGGGCGCCTGCGCGGTCAGCGCCAGGTTCGCGTCGAAGAACGACTTGATCGTTCCGATGTCCTCCCAGTAGTCGTTGAACAGGTACGCGTGCACGTTCAACTCCTTGGCTGCCTGCGGAATGATCTCCGACCCGAAGTCGTTCGCCAGCGGGTACCGCCACCTCAGCAGCTTGCTCAGGACGCTCTTCTTGAACACGTAGATGCCCATGGACGCAATGTAGGGCTTCTTCTTCGCCTCCTGCGCGGAGAGGCCCAGCACGGTTGTGTCCACTTGCTGCACACCACAGAGCGTGACCGCTTCAGAATCAAGCTTGCACGACAGTTCTCAAACTGATCCATCATACAACAGAATTCGGCATTCCAAAACTCGGTGCCAAATCAATCGATCGAGAGAATTGTTCCCAAGGATCGAGGCGTTACCATGGATTGCAAGTCATCTCCCTTGGGCTTCTCATTGAAGAAGTTGATCCGGCCCTTGCCGTCGATCTTCATCAACCCGTAGTCTGAAGCACGGCTGTCGTCCATCGGCACACAAGAGACGGTCACATCAGCTCCGGAGTCCTTGTGCTTCTGCAGTTGACGAGGAACATTGCCGGTTAGAAAACCGAGATGAGTGCCTTGATTCTGAGCCGGGCAGAGGACAACTCTGATTGCTTACCTGGACGAAATCCTCGTAATCCATGCGGTACAGGTGGTCTCCGGACAGGATGACGACGTCCTCCACGTCCTTGTTCTTGGGATCCTCCAACAACCACAGGTACTGCCTCACGGCGTCGGCGGTGCCTTCGAACCACCTCTGACCTCCATCGCCGGGCCTCTGCGCAGCGGCCAGAACCTCCACGTACCCGTCTCCGAAGTTGCACCCGTTCCCGAAGTTGTACGTGCGTGCGAGGTGGCGGTTCAGCGAGGTGGAGTTGAATTGCGTCAGAACGTAGATTTTGTTGATTCCGCTGTTGATGCAGTTGCTCATGGGCACGTCGATCAATCGGTAGGCGCCGCCAAGTGGAACCTGATCACACAAACCGAATCCACAACTTCACTTCGCAATTTCAACCACAAATATCTCCTACTCTTGAACCGATCCCTCAGCTCATTCAAACAACAAACCAACACCCACCGCTGGCTTCGCGCGCTTCAGAGTGAGGGGGTTCAGCCTGGTGCCTGCTCCACCTCCCAAAATGATAGAGAACACCTTCGTCATGTTCACTGGCTCTCTCGGCGCCTTCGCCACCCTCTCCTTCTTCGGTGCCTGCTCAATCTGCAACAGCAAAATCCCACCGTCAGAACTCCACTCTCCTCAAAATCCTTCACAAACCAACTCCGAGCTACCAAACAAGACGGGGCAAAGGGATTACCAGAGTCTCCACAGGGCGATCCGCCAGAATGGCAGACACCTCAAGGGTGCTGCTCTTGGATCGCGCAAGCTTGGCGGGGCAAACATTGACCTTGAGAGCCGAGCTGTCACCCATGAATCCCGCACTAAATGAGGCGCTCTTCTCACCCTTGAACCCCGAAGGCAGCGCTTCATGGCTCAAGCGCGCGGGCCTGCAGCAGCTGGTGGTGGCGAACATCCCCGCAGCTGCCATCTCGTCCTCCCTCCCTCGCACAAAGCCTACTCCTCGCTGGAGTAGAGCCTGTCAACACTCACACCTGTAGCCAAAAAATTACACCTCAGAAAACTGCGACATATTCGCACGAAACATGCTAGAAACTCCCAATCCTCACGCTATGAATTCCCAAACACCCGCTATGGTCGGTGACACTAATCACACAACCTCGACACAGTCAGCACGCAAACATACCTTCCTGGCGATAAAACCGAAACCAGTCCCTGCTGCAACAGAACCAGTAACATCGACGAATAAAGATGCTAGCTCTGACTTCCAGTCACGAAGTCCTCGGGAACTCCAGAGACACTGCTGTATGTGCGCACTGAGGGAATCAAGTTATAAGCTGAGGAGGAGAATGGCAGTCCAGAGCTGCTACAACTGTGCGCACTTGTGCTTCTCCAGTGCAGCATATGCTGTGCTATTAATACGCAAGGGAGGCGCAGAGTGGAGCCCGCGAGCAAGTCTCGCTCCGCCTCAGAATTCACGCTGCAGCTTCCAGTTCCGTTCGTTAGTCCCATTTGCCCCAGTCTGGCCCACCTGCCAAAGGCAATGCACATGTCCCTCTTTATATAGTAATGATAGTTGTGCTTTCAGTGAAAATCGGCATCAACATGTGAAGCGTTTTGCATTTATGTGTCTTTTACTGTGTTTAATTATTAGACGACGGGGCCTATGACCGTGGCATCAATCTAAATTTTCAGTCAATTGTATGCTCTAATTTCTCGTCAAATATGAGTGGAATTTTATTTTGTTTTTTTCAGAGATGAGATCATATGTCTCAATTATGTTACAAATATCACAGGTTTTTTGTGGAAATTTGTGTTCTTTGTGATTTTCTGAAGAAAAAGTGAAGAAAATTCCTATTAAATACAACTAATGCTAAAAAATTCTGAGAATTTTATCAAAGGTGGACATTGTAGTGCCAAAACTTGTGGTGTAAATGATAGTTCCGTGTTCGTCTAAAATTGGAACCACGATTATAGGTACAAGTTCAAATTGCAATAACTTATTCAATTTTACATACTTTTTTAATTTTCAAGATGGTATGGAAACTTGACATCATTAGCTTCATTTCATTAGTTGGACTCAAATTCCAAAAATATCATTTGATGGCTTGAATTCAGATCTAGAGCTAACGCTAGGAGTTTCTCAATTTCATTGTATTGAGATCCGTGTCACAAGCATTTTCTTTCTTACGTAAAACATGATTACGTCATGAGGCCAGTTTCATCATCGTCTATTGCTTGTACATACAAGGAACTTTGCTTAAAAATAAAAATGTATGAAAAATAGTTGTTTATTGATTATCATCCAACAATGTCATCTGATAAGCCAATTTCTGGTTGCTTCGGTGTTTAAGGGTTAACACTTAATATTAATTTTGATAGTGACATGTGAGGATTCCAATTCTCAGTATGACTCTAGGATGTTACAATACAATCTAACCTTGATATTATCATACCCTTCGTTCACCAAAATGTGTAATATGACCAGGGTGTGACATATTTGATTATATCACATTTAACACGCAATTAAGCAATTATGCACTTAGCCAAATAAAAGTGCACTTGGGTACAACGGCGGCCATTGCGAACAAAAGTGGCAAAATTGCAAAAAAAATGTTTTTCAAAGGAAAAAAAATTGAGCTTCTGCAACAATATTACGTACAATCATGGTTGTTAATATTGGAAGCGATTATTGGCATTTTCAACTAATTTTTTGTGGACCGTCATTAATACTAGATAAATGTGTATTTAATATAGTTTCACAATATTTCAAAGATAGATTTGAAGGATTGTAGTATACAAACAGGCGTAATCATTGTGTTAGCGGTAGAGACATCATTGTTTGATGGCATTCAACATTAAATCACCATTCCGTTCTTGTTGTTGGACATGTTTTTCTACTCTTCCAAGAAATCTGCTAAATGTGCTTAAAATTTGCAAAAGTCAAAAGTCAAAAGTTAAAAGTGAAAAGTGAAAAGTCAAAATGTGCAAAGACAAAAGTCAAAAGTTAAAATTGGACAAATAAGCTTGAAGCACAAGGTTTGAACTTGCATATTTCCCACTTTGAAAGGTGAGCTCTCTCACAAACATGTTGATGCCATGTTAATTTTCATTTCATTTACTAATTTCTTTGGGCTTTGAGTGTGGTGTGCAGACTGGAGGAGCAAACTTTGTGCGTAGAGGGAACTTTTGTGAACAAGGTAAACTTTCCTAACTCAGTTTCATTGCTGAATTAGAAATAGGCAACTCAGCACACAAAAAAGACACCAAATAATATGTTCAGAATGTCAAATTCAAACAATGTTTAGTGTTCATACATGATGGGAGACATCAACTACTGAGTGACATCAAAACTACTACAAGTGAAATTGTGAGTGTAGTCCGTAGTGTGACACAGAATCGGTGAGTGCCAAATCAGCACACAAATCCAAACCCTAGCCGCCGCCACGAAGAACACAAACCCTAAACTAAAAACCCTAGCCGCCACGTTCCCATGAGATTCTAAACGATCCCATAGACTAGAGGTGTGCGCGCGCACACCCCCAGCTGCTGGTGCTCCTCCATCCAGCAAATCTCAAGGCCGAAAACCCAAAAAAGGAGCTTCATGAGTATGTTGGTACGATGACGAAGCTGGAGCAGGTGGTTGAGCGCGACGAGAAGGAGAAGCGATGTGTGGAGAAGCGGCGAGAAGAGGCGCGACGCGCAACAAGGATTCA
>OZ020518.1:21984984-22072488 GCA_963971425.1 Bryoerythrophyllum caledonicum
CACGGCCAGGGCCTGGCGCGGCCTATAGAGAGAGATACACTCTCTCAAACCCCTCTCTTAAACCCTTCTCTCAAACCCCTCTCTCAAATCCCTCTCTCAAACCCCTCTCTCCCAAACCCATCTCTCCCAAACCTATCTCTCCCAAACCCTAGCCACCCACAACTTCCCTCCCCTCCTCAACTCCCCTCCATTCTTCTCCCTCACAACTCTTCTCTCCCCACCCTCCGCCCTCACAAGCCTCTCCCTCCTCCAAACCCTCTCTCCCACGCTCACAGCCACCCTCACAAGTATTGACAAGGGTGTGCGCGCGCACACCCCTCCTAGGACCACCCAACGATGCAAAGGGTTGATATCCTTTGTTGATACCCTCAATTCCAAAACCCTAACCTAAAACCCTAAATTGTCATTATGGTTGATAACCGGTTATGGTATCCAGGAACTCATACCCTGCTGGTTATACCCTCGATATTGATACCCTAAGGAACTTGGTCCTTTAATGATGTAGAGAATATCTCAACCAAAAATCGTTAAAAATGCTTGTATTAGTGCATTTAGCAAGGAAGAAAAACTAAAGTTTTTTTTGTACTTTCAACCGTAGGATCTTAATCCTTACTTATTAAATAATACACTCACAAAATTTCAGAAAGTGTTACCGCACGGATTTTAATATTATAATGTTTGAAGTTGAGAAAAGGCTCATTTTCTTCCCTGCGTTTACTGGATCAGCAGTCTTTGACTTCAATTGGTGTCCAATTTTTGCACTATGAACGGTCTCAATTAATTACCATAATGTTAACCATGATGTTAGTTTCCTATATACCAATTTTGAGAGGTAGACAAGAAGTGTAGCATATTCAAAATAATTGTGCAATGAGTGGAGGTTCAAAAATTCACAATTCACGTTATATTTTTTTGTGAACTCGATATTGTTTGAAATGAGAATCCAAATGGTCAATAAGAAGGTTTACATCACATAATGCCGTAGAAAAAATCAAAAGTGAATCATACAAAGATCTCAAAGTTTTATGTGGAAAGGTAGAAGATTTTTGGGTACCTTGGCCGAAAATTTGTAACAATGTGTGAAAATAATTGACTTGGATTGATATGCTATTTCACCAAAGAACTAACAACATGCTTATCATGATGGTATTGGATTTAGATCTTGTGTAGTGCAAAAGTTTTTAGAGGTAGACAAGGGGTGTAGCATATTCAAAAAAATTGTGCAATGAGTTGAGGTTCAAAAATTCTTATTCCATACTAATAGTGACTATGGTTTTGTAATGATATACAGGTTTTTTTAGTGTTGCGTTATGGCACCACCAAATATTGCGTCAGAAGATGAGCTCTGAGCCGTTGGAGCTATATACTATAGTAGAGCATGCACGTAGTTTAGGTGGCAAGTACGTTAGTATAATGCAGTTTAAGATGTGTCTTTCGTTCGGTGGGTGGTATATATTTATATATTGGGTGGTCCATATGATATGTTTGATTTTAGAATCCCTCAGCAATAGTGTGGAATTGCTTGATTATGTATGTTTTTGCATTATAAAATATAGTGAGGTACTTTACATTGTCTTAGGAAATTGCTTATATATTTTTGTATCTCTTACACATTGTATTTGTAGTGCAACACTCTAAAATCCTATAATAACTCAAAACACATTTATAATCGCTTTGGGTACATGATTATAATTTTGTAGCAAGATTTGCAAACTAGATAAGAAATCATATATTTTCTAAAAAAAGGTAGCGAATGTAAAAAATATATTACGTATATGAACATGAAGATGCCAATGTTTGACACGACAAACACCAAAAATTTGTGACAAAAAACATACTAAACTCTTGCCAAATTTTGATTTTTAAAAAAATTATGAGCAAATAACTTGCGGCTTTCTATCCGCAACCAGTGCACTTGGCTAAGTGCATAATTGCTTAATCGCGTGTTATTTGATGGAGTTCTACATATTGTGATATTATTGAAACTATAGGTAGAAACATAAATATAAATTACATATTAACATAATCAAAATTACATTTTTAAAGTATCAATAAGAAATATAGAAGAAACAATATGTGACGCCTTGTATTTTGTCACAGCTTAGATTTATCTCTTCGTTGTAACAATGCTTTTATTCTCCAATTTGGGGCACGATGGTCTCAATAGATGCATTAGCAAGGTACAATGATTTCCATGAATGGAATCTGCAACAATTAGTACAATTGTTGTAGAGATCATCTCAATAGATGCCAATCTTCCTCCACCTCTAAGTCATGGTGTATTTTTTCCTTCGAGGTGGCTTGTAGCGCTTGCTACAAAGGTTCTTGTGCCAAAACAACCTGTATATGGTCGTTAGGCCTTAGAGGGTTAACAAGGGTGATATTATCAAGGTTAGACTGTACATACTATAAGACAATAAATGTATTTTTGAAAATATATAAGGAAATTGTATCCATTGCTATTATTGAGAATCTCACATTTAATAGAAACTTTCCTAATTAAAAATTGAAGTTTCCCGTTGTGCCCCCACTTGGCAATTTTTCCTTTAAGATGGCATAACTTTTTTTCTATAAGTCCGATGAAAATATATATAGTCCCGTGTACCTCTTGTCTTCTTGCATCTCTATACAAAACTTCAAAAATTGCAAATATAAATTGCAGCCATGGGAACTTTATGCCAAAGAATTGCAATCATGCGAAAGATTTGCAAAAGCCCACCTCGGGGCTTTATTCATTTAGGGGTTAATACTTGCTAGTAGCGATTTATATAGTTCTACTTGCTAGTTTGAGAACATTCTGGCAGGCTCTCCAGGAGAGCAGGTAGCATTTAAATTGTACTATTTCAGTTGTTTACACTTTCTTCATATCCAATGGCAACTATTGTGATGCCTTCAAGACCAGCATCTAAATTCCTGACTGCCCAAAGGTTGTGCTGTTGTGGAATCTTGTCTGAAGTGCCGAGACTAGCCAGTCTGAGAAACTGAGAAACTTTCTAATGTCATCCACACTATGACTCAGATCTGAAGAAAATTAGGATACAGTCAGCATATGTTACAACAGCCAGCCATTTTCATTATCACGGCTCGCCCTGGTCACAATACACTGCACATAATCATTTCATTGTCACATCCTCTCTTTAAAGCAAGCAAAGCAAACAGGGTGAGGAAGGGGGCAGTTGCCCATGCGATGAATCATCCCTCCTAGCCAGCCAGGTGGTGAAACCTCAGCCAGCTGACACATAAACCCTCCCCCCCTCCCCGCATGTGCCCTGGCCCGTGCGCTCCTCCTGTTCGTCGTGACACATTTCTCTACAAAATGCCCGAGACGGGTATTGTCGCGACACATTTCTCTACGAAATACCTGTGACAAGTATTGCCTCTTGTGAAGCTTGTGTGTGTAGGAGCACGTGTAGGGTTCGTTTCTGTACCTCCTCAAGTGTTCTCAAGTGCTCTCAAGTGCTATCCTTTGTGTCCATCTGACACTAATATTGAATATATTATTTTCTTTCATTGTTTCCATTTCGCATAGATTGATTCCTTCGAGCTCACCTTTTGCGCTTAGGTATGTTGTCATTGAGAACTAGGGTTTATGTTTTATATTTTCAAGTTTCTTGAGTGATACATTAGTTTCTTCAATAAGTGATTCATTATAGTTTAGGGTATGAGACATATTTCAATCATTCCATTTAGTGTGACTTAGGGTTTTAACCCCTAAGAGCCCAAGTGTACTTGGGAAGTACGTTTTGGATTTTGGGCATGTACCTTTGAGTGGAAAAAATACTCCAATTCTTATGAAAATTTTACACTACCTTGTCCTTGATGAAATCTATATGGGGAATTTTTCAAATATGATTTTGGACTTTTGGTTCAAAAGTTATTAGCCTTCAAAGGTCAAAATGGGGACTCTCGACTATAGGGGCAGCCGTGTCAACCAATGCAATTTGAGGAGGAAAAAGGGGCAGAATTTTGGGACATAAAGGGCGAGGAAAGGAATCCAGACTTCTATGCACAAAGTCCAAGTAGAAAAAACATTGAAAATTATTAAAAGAGTTGTAAATTTTTTTTAAAAAAAATAGCAAACAATCAGCCGTCAGCTGGCCTGCCAGAATCCCGCGCCAGAAGCGGGCCCGCCAAATTTTTTATTTTATATTATTATTAAATTTTTTTCCGTCCAGCTGCGAGGGTGGTCAACAACGGGACAAATTATCCACCCAATTTCAAGCACTGCCCTTTCCCATAATGCTTTATTTATTCCATATATTCATGAAAATTATGGATTTTACTAATTTGGGTAGTTTCTTTTTCTAAAATTAGTGAAAAAATAAATTGAAAGTTTCCACCATTGGGATTCTCAAATGCAACAACTTGTATGATACAAACAATTTCATATCACTTACGTAGTAATTGTCAACATTTTGTACCCCCTTTCACTAAAGTGTATATTTCTACATCTACTACCCCTCGAATTGACCTCAAATTTTGCACACAAATAGCTAACAACAAATAAGTCATATTGGTAAAAGATTTGATCACATTTCAATGTAAAAACTAGAAGATATACCTAGTCAAAGTAGGCTGACCTTGCCGGGCAAGGGGGGAAAAATACTTTTCTTTGCACTTCAAACACTATAATCTTCAAATCTGTGCGGTGGATTGCAACCAAATTTGTATTGTAAGTTCATATACGTGTCTATTTTAAGACTGTATGGTTAAAAGTCTAAAATTAGACTTTAATGTTAGATTTTGTTGCCACTTGTTGATGATGGCAGTTTTGGAGTGTTTCATGAGGGAAAATGCCTGGGCTTTTAGGGGTTAATGGCACAACTTTATGTTTTTTTTGGATTCTAAAAAGTATGAATCTCTTGGTCAGAGTGAAGCTCTTTTGATGGACAATGGAGGGTGAGGATAGGATTAAGTCAGGTGCAAGTGTGTGCTGACTGTAAGCGACTGTACAGTGGCCTTTTGGACCTCATTGTGCGAAGAAGACAAAACTTCACAAATTGCTACTGAATCTTCCGGTTTTGTCCGGTGCATGCCAATTTCCAACACAAAGTTTATTTTATGGTCCAATGGAAGTGACAGAACAGATTTGCAGATCACCTTGATTGAGGTACAGGCACTCGTTCCGTGTTCTTCACAGTTCACTGTGAATAGTGCAGACCAGACTATTTCACATTACCTGCACTAAATCCAATAATCGCATTTTCGTGGTCCACCTCAATTCTCGGTCCAGAGTCAAATCATGTCCTTATGAAATAATCCTTGGCAGTAGTAATGGAGAGGTGGCGGTGAGTGAATAATATTCAAGAGTGAAGGGCGGTGAGGTAGCAATTATTGGTGTGACACATGTTGAAATGTGTCTACATTAATTATGTTCCAAAACCACAATTGATGTGGTCCACATCATTTTGTACCCATATTACTAATACATCCACACTAAATATATTGAGCAGTGTAGTGCAACGCACATAAGTGCCAATGGCAATTGTTTGTACTTCTAACTCGTGAGCAAGCGTAGGGCTTGGGCTTTCACTAGGTTGCCTTGACGTGCATGACCCAACAAATTGTGGCCAGGTCAAATTGACCCCCTCGCCGGGACTTACATGAGGTGGGCCCCATCTTAGTGGCATTGGGTCATTTTTTTGGCCCTCTTATTTTGGGGGGTCCATAGGCTTTTTTGGATTATTTTTGACAAATTTGGAGCCTACAGCTGTTGTTTATCCACGAGGGCCCTCCCTTGCTATAAATAGGGCCCCATCCAAAAAAATAGGGGCGAGGTTTGGCCTCACCACCTCGTAACTCCTCGGGTAAGTCCCAACGAGGGGGTCAATTTGCCATGGCCACAAATTGTTGGGTTAGCATCCCTAAGGTTTCCAAGGTCCCCCTTTTACCCTGAGAATTTGCCTTCTTTTTATTCGTAGTAAGCTTATCAATGCAATCTTTGTCTTCCTTGTGCGACCAAGTGCAGGGTCTTAAATTGTGGACATTATTTCATGACAAAATTTGTTACAGTCACGTCTAGCTACAATAACCCTGTTTGTTATAACAACCCTCCCTTTAGGAGAGGCTATTCCAGGGGATGTGATGTATCACCACCCCACTCAAGGAAGGCATTTTCTTATAGCAAAGAATCCACAGCACTCATCATTAGTGATTCCAATGCCACACTAAGAATCCTTCGTTCCTATAATGGAATATTCTGTTCTAGGAACATCACCATCTCCCATGACTACTCACCAAGGTTCTCTCAAGTTGACATCCACAGTAAAAATAGCATGGGGCTCAAAATATTCCTGCAACTTGAACCATGGAAAGAGCATAAGACAAAGAGCAATGGGAATATCATTCCAAGTTGCCCTTCACAGTAAGAAAAAATCCTTCATGCTTTGCAGCGTGCACTGATATTTTATCACTTTTTATATGTTCCGTGTCCAAATGTATTGTGCAGTGAGACCATGATTCAGTAGATGGCAGTACAACTGCCAAGCCGGGACAAAGTCAGTACGAATCCCAAGTGCACACAGGAACCTCATGGAACACAAGGTCTGCTGGAACCTGTGGTTCATGCTCATGTAAAAAATATCACAAAAGATTGTATGGATGAGAAACTACATGAGATGAGGAGAGAATGTTATTAAGTATGAAGTACATATATTTGTATCTGGAATACAAATTCATGAATTTTTTGCATTTTGTATTAGTAATTCACCCATATATGTAGTTGAGTGAGGCAGAGAAGCCGTGGTCATAAAGAAATGCGTCATTAGCAACAACTAAAGTACAATGTGTACTTCTACATCTAAATACACATGTATGCTCAGAACATTTGAATATTGCATGTATTCAGTTGTCCAAGTATATGATTTTGATAACCTTGACTTGTAGGCCATCATCCTGGACCAAGTGACCTTTAAAGGGTTCAAGTTTCAAAAAAAATTGCAAGTTGGAGTCACATGCAAGCACCCATGCCTTGGAGGTTTTCACATCAAGGAGAACCTCAGGTTGGAGAATCTTCTTTTCTTACTTGTCATCAGGAACAGCACATTCTACTCATACTGTACTAAGTTAGAGCCCATGGTCAAGGTGAGAGTTGGGAGCATCATTGACCACTTGTCGCAATATTCCAAGTTTTCTCCATCCTATGGTTGGCGCTGCACAGAATTTCACACGTGGGTCGTACTAGCCAAAAGCACGGTGATCAAATTTTGCCCATCTGTTCGACTTTTGTAGATTTTAGAACTAGGTCTATGGAAGCCTACCATTTTCGGGTAGATTTGACACCTCCATGCCAAATAAATAACTATTTTCGGAAAAGGCCGTCCACTTTCATTAAAAAAATGAAGTAACTTTTGATAGGAAATGACATGTTATTTTAAGTATATTTTCACAACCGTGGAGTCTGAAACCAAGACCATATATTTGGAGCTCCAAGTTAACCATTAATCATCAGTTGGGAACCGTATGTACATGCACATTTTTGGCACCGAGGAATACATAAAATGTATTAAAGTATAGCAAAACTAACGCCTTTGGATTGAAGATTGTTCAACTAACAATTTTTTAATATATTTTATGAATATTTTTGTCAATAGATTTGGCATCTTCACCTAATAATTTTACAATTGATTCAACATGGCCTTTTTGGAATCAATTAATGCCAAACTTGAGGTTAACCCACGCTACTCACATCCAACACGTGGACAAAATTTGATTGTGGTAGATTTTAACAATTGTGCTTGACATAATTTGAATGAACCCCTCATTGCTCTCTAAGGGGATGGACGGAGATGGATGGGTCATCCTTCATCCATGTTTCCACAACCCTTTTCATTACAACCGTCCTATTCAAACTCTAAACCTAGAAAATTACCAATAAACCCTAAATCCCTAATCTTGAATTTTAAACATGAACTCTGAATCCTAGAACTACTGAACCCTACATCCTAAAATCCAGTCGTTGGAGGAATGAGGAGGGTATGACCCATCGAGCCGCCGAGGGCGAATTGACCCCCTCGTTGGTACTTATCGAAGGGGGCCACAAGGTGGTGGGGCCAACCTAGCCCCTATTTTGTTTTTGGATGGGGACCTATTTATAGCAAGGGAGGGTCCTCTAGGGTAAACAATGGCCATGGGCCCCAAATTTGTCAAAAAAATCCAAAAAATCCTCTGGACCCCCCAAAATAAGAGGGCCAGATAAAACAACCTCATGCAATTAAGACGGGGCCACCTCGGGTAAGTACCAACGAGGGGTCAATTTGCCCTGGGCCCATCAGCCCTCGGAGGGGCAACAAGGGGGGGCATTTCTCCTGGACCATTTCTTTAATAGTAGAATTATAACATAACAAACATGTGGACAACATGTATGGTATGTTATAGTTCAAATTTGTTACGTCATATCATAATAAAAAGCGGACAGCATGCAAAATGTACGACACAATAGTTGACTGAGGCATTTGTACATCTTGAGCATAAGTCACATGTGACAGAGTAGCTCAACGTAGTTGGCATTGATCACAGTTGAGTCAAAAAGTCGAGCAACTGGCCAAAAAGGCCCTGCTGGATATGTAGAGATCGTTTAACCCTTTACCACCCAGGGATGTTTCTGGAAAAACCAAGAATTCTGCTGATTTTTTTTCTTTGAACTGGATATGATGGAAATACAATGACTAATACTAATATCTAACCTTATAGAATTGAACTTAACCCATGACATCAACTTTGGGAAAAATTTGCACAACATCCAACGGTTGATGGAATAGATTATCGTGTTTAAAGTTACCGTATATTGGTAGTGAAAACTGTGGAATTCGGAGGGTGTACTACTATAACCATCAATAGATTCTTGCAAAAAAAATTTGACTTTGAGTTAGAGTGGTTCACATGTGCACTAGGTTGATAGCTTCGCATTGACATATCATTTGTGAAGAAAATACTTGTACACAATTATTGGTGATTTTTTTGCTTTTTTCTACTTGATTGTATACAAAAATGTTCCAACCTTGTACGAATCAAACCAGAAGTTTTGTATGTGAGGAGAGAGATCAACAATCACAAAACAATGAAGAATGTCCTAAAGACAAAGTTCAATCAAAATTTAAGACCAAAATCAGTGTGCATGTGTGTGAAATACAACATAGTATGTGGCATAGTATTCATTGTATTCATTATATTTTAGTGTATTTGGTGTATTTTGTGTTGTATTCCTAGCTCTTTCAAGAATTCTATAAATCGAAATCATGATATGATTGTATTGAGTGCGCAAATCTGAACCTCGTTTCTCGAAAGCTAGTTCCTCATGGATTTCATGCAAATTGAGTTTTAGCACCTCCGGAGTCCCATTTCGGGCTTCTTGGGCGCTAGAGGGTTAACACCAAATTGGTTGAGGACCGGAAAGGAGGAGATCTTAATTTAATTTCTTTTTCTAGTCTTGGCACTCTTTTTGGTCACAGGGCGAAATATCGTCGCAGAAAAGAACCTGAAGGAGAAAGATATCTAGATAAGTGAAGTAAAGTATAGTAAAGTATAAGATGGGCCTATCGTGTCAGCTCTGGACATGCCAGATTGAGGAAAAATCAGGAAAAGATGGTAGATTTAGTTTTTAGATTTTTTTGTTGAACGGCTTTTTTTTTCTGTCCCGGCCACAATTACACTAAATATCACTTTTAGTGTAGTATCACGAATAGTGTACTTACCTTTGTACACTATTCGTGAATAAGTTTACAAATAGTGTTAGCCACCAAAATCATCAATGATACCCCAATCAACCACCTACCCGACCGCCATGCCTTAATTGACTACCTACCCTCATTCTCAATCCCATATTATCCCTTCTTGCCTTTGCAGATTTCATCACTCTTGGACTTTGATGTTGCATTCAGGAAAGTTTGCATCTTTCAGTTTACATGTGTGAGGTGAGCCTGGTCTTGGAGATATCTACTCTTCGGGTTAGGCAAGATTTTCAGGGTTCCATGCTGGTCCCATGCTTCCATGCTTCCAGAGTTCTTGACGGTGCGTAGGTATTTTCTACTTCCGAAGGTTTTTCTGCCCATATTTTCTAATGCCTTGAAGTTTTTTTTTCTGATGCCCGTTTCTTAATTTCCTGTGGGGATTCCTTCACAACAAAAATATTTCCGGTCGCTCATGTGCTAGAAGGGGGGGTTATACTTCCAGGCTTTGGGGTGGCGCGATTTCGCAGGCAACAGTTATGGGATACAACAGTTACGGGCAAGCGCATGCGGGCAAGGAGAGAAACAGTGACGTAGTGACGAGCCAACAATAGTGACGAGCAAGAGTGACGTAGTGGGAGCCAGCTGTACCAGTGACGAGCCATCAGTGCCACCAATCATCATACCATTTGCAAACGTTGTCACTGTTGCAATCAATCACTGCGTGAGTGAATTACCATTTGCAAACACCACCGAGGCCGTCTAATACTCGTAGGCATGCATGAATTTCATCCTCTATCGAAACGCCTAGTAGGAATCATGAACGTTAACTCTGTTTTTCTTTTTTCTGGGATAGAGCTCGACGTTCGCGCACCACAGCCGCGAGCCTTGCAGCAGGTTTCAACAATACAAACCCGTCAGAACGTTGTCGCGTGGATGATCGAAGACGAATCGTTGCGTGGTAGCCACAGGTTGCACGCCCGCACGGTACGCAAGTTCCCTGAGCTCTTCAGGTGTGCAAGCCGTTGGTGGGTCCAACGACATTCTCTTGCGCCAACAGTCAAGCCCGCAACAAACCAAGCCATGTCATTCACCCGCAACAATTTGGACAAAAAATGAAGCGTCTTCTTAACAAAGCCAGAACCGGACGAGGACCAAGGAGGTCAGCATGGGTCCTTTGGCTTTACCCATTACTGCTGCAATCTTTTGAAGTATATAAGCCTTTGGGGGTAAAATTCTCTCCTACCCTCCTAATTGAACTCGCCCTCTCAATACTTTTAGCGTCTAACTCTCCTTGTACTGCACACTCTCGGGACCCCAAAGATGATAGACCTATAAAAGATAAAATCACACATTCATGGATTCAACATTTTATGGATGCAACATAGTTTTGCTTTCACAACGTGGTCGGTTAATATGTAGCCCGGAAAAAGAAGCTCAAATAGAAATGAATGTTGCTCATCATTTAGGACTTTTGCAACGAGGTTTTGCATCCGGTGAATTTAATGAGAATCTCGTTGAAAATTTAGATGAGACACATTTCACCATAAATATGGACAACGGTAGAACATTGGGATTTCGTGGAGATTGTTCGATAAAATATGTTGATGTAGTTGCAGGAGGAGAATCAATGAGAATGGTTGTTAGGATTTCGGGCAGACGTAGGGCAATGATAGAATCCCCCATGATTATATTTAGCAATGAAAATATAAATTACCCCATCCGAGGATTAGAAAATTCTATCCCGGCGTGTGTTATCGTACAGGCCCAAACGGATGGATGGACCAATCCATCTTTCTTCAATACTTTGAAGAACTACGAGCATTTCAACCCGATATTTATAACCGTACAAAAATAGTGTGGGTTGATAATTGTTTGGGCCATAATCTAACCCCTAGATTAGCGGAGGTATTAATCCAAAAAAGAACCGTTTTAAGATATTTACCTCCATGTGCCACTCACCTATGTCAACCCGCGGATACTTTTATTATTTCAAATATTAAAGATGCGTGGACAAGGCGATGAGAAATGAAGAAATCGGAGTTCATTCAAAGTGATGCATGGCAAAATATTCCGCGCGGTGACAATCAATGGTCCGGTAAACTTCTTAATCCTGGTAAAAGATTTTTTCTCCAATTGGCGGCCGATTCCATTGAAGAAGTTAATCAGTTATTAGATTGTGATAATATGTCTTATGCTCATAAATCTATGATTAGATGTGGTTTAGCTTTAGGGCTCGATGGCACGTGGAATACTAATCAATTATTTCCACACCTTCAAGAGATTGTTGCAAAATATCGTCAATATTTTGAAAGATTAGAAGTGCCTCATTTGCCTACGACAACTTAATATCATATATCATCAATCCCTTACATTTTCTACCCCTTACTTTTTCTACCCCTTACTTTCTCTAACCCTTACTTTCTCAAATCTTTACTTTTTGTACCCTTACTTTCCAAACCTTTACTTTTTCAATTCTTTATTTTTTCAAACACTTACTTTTTCTAACCTTAAAATTTTCAAATCCTTACTTTTTCTAACCCTTGCTTTTCCTAACCCTTACATTTCAACCCTTTACTTTTTCAAATCCTTACTTTTTCACCGACTTACTTTTTCTAACCCTTACTTTTTCAACCCTTACTTCTTCAACCCTTGTTTTTTCAACTCCTTACTTTTTTAAATCCTTACTTTTTCAACCCCTTATTTTTTCATCCACTTACTTTTACTAACCCTTACTTTTCCAACCCCTTCCATTTTGTAACCTTTACTTTTTCAAACCCTTACCTTTTCACCCACTTACTTTTTCTAACCCTTACCTTTCCAACCCTTACTTTTTCAACTCCTTACTTTTTCAATCCCTTGCTCTTTTAAATCCTTACTTTTTCAAATCCTTACCTTTTCAATTTCTTACTTTTTCAATCCCTTACTTTTGTACCCCTTCCTTTTTGTAACCTTTACTTTTTCAAACCTTTATTTTTTCAACCCCTTACTTTTCCTAACCCTTAATTTTTCAATCCTTTACTTTTTTCAAATATTTTGTTTTTCAATTGGCTTCTATCTCAAATGTTTTCTTTCTTAATCTTTTACTTTTGTAGTCCTTTATTTTTTAAGCACTTTTTGAAAAGAATACTTTTGAAAATGTTTACTTTTTCAATGTGGTCATATTTCAAAAGCTCCATTTTTCAATCATATACTTCTAAAAAGTTTCGTGTTTCTATTGTTTATTTTTTGAAATGAACATTTTTCAAATGTCTCCTTTACAAATGTATACTTATTCGAATGTTTATTTCTGTAGTTGTTTCCATTTTCAAAATTTTCCAATCTTCTATTTTCAAACGTTTCCTATTTTTGCAAATCCACTTTTATTCCATATCTAGGTTCTTCTCTCAATCTTTTATTTTCCAAATCAATTTTTGGTGTTCATTCCATTCTATATTCTATTTTATCCAAATGTTTTTTTTTTCTAAATGTACTTAAATCTTTGTCGCTTCTTATACTCAAAATGTACACATAATCTTCTTCTACCTTGATACACTAAATGTGCACAAGTGAAAAATTTATACCGCAATCTTAAGTGGAATTCACAAATAGTGTAGTAGTTGGCATTTAGTGTAATGATTTGTCACTACACTAATTGCCCAGTTCACAATTAGTGTACGGGTTTGCTTTAAGTGTCCACTACACTAAAAGTGATATTTAGTGTAGTGGGTTTTCTTTATGATTCTGAATGAAAGATAACCGCTATTTTTACTTTTATTTTCTATTTTAAAAAGTCTATTTTTTTACAACAAGATCTTAACCCCCCAAAGGACCAAGTGTCGAAAGTGGGCTTTTTGAAAGTTCGGTTAGGTTCCTATGGTGTCAATTTCCAACATTCCTCTTTGAAGTTTTTATTGTAGAAGGGTAATACTAAAACCCCATTGGGTACGATTTTTTCCTAAATCCGACATATAATGAAAAAGTTATAGGGTTATGAATTTCAATTGGGAAGATTGGGCACATTCGGCACCTCCAAAAACTTTTGCTAGGACACTCTATTAAATGTGAGATTTTCAATACTCACTAGTAATATTATTTCCCTTCATATAGCCAAAAAAAACTCTTGTCTTTAGTGAAAAATAGCATGTTAACCCAAGTCAAAGATTTTCACACATTGTCACACATTGTCAGACATTGTCACACATTGTCGGGCAAGTTACCAAAAAAACTTGTTCTTTTCAACATAAAACTTAGAGATCTTCATATATTTGAGATTTTATATTTTTACCACAACAATATGTGGTGTAAACCTTCTTACTGACCATTCGGATTATCATACTAAAACATATTTTGTTCTAGAAACAAAGTTCTGCCATCTTAACCCCTAAAGGACCAAGGCATTTGTAGAGGGAAAAACCAATCCAAAACCGCCACTACTATAATGACTCGGCATGAAAATCACATTTCTGAGTAAACTTTTGCACTTTTAGCTGTAAGATCTTAAAATAGGCTTCTATGTAAATATAACATAGTTTTTTTTGTTGCAATCCACTGCACGGATTTGAAGATAATATTGTTTGAAGTGCTAGTAAAAGTCCCCCCCCTTGCCCAACAATGTATGAAAATGTTTGACTTGGATTAGTATGCTATTTTTCACTAAAGACAAATTTTTTGACAATATGAAATTAAATAATATTATCTACCAATATTGAATATCTCACATTCAATAAAGTGTCATGGCAAAAGTTTTTAGAGGTGCTTGACATGCCCGCTCTCCCCGAAAGAAATTGAAAACCCTATAACTTTTTCATTGAATGTCGGTTTTAAAAAAAAATTGTTTTCTTACTGAAGTTTAAGTAATGCCCTTCTACAGTAAAAATTTCAAAGAAGAATGTTTGAAATTGACATCATAGGATCCTGACCAAACCTTCAAATTGCCATTTTTGGACACTTGGTTTTTTAGGGGTTAAGGAAAAAACTGTTGAGTACGCGCACGTCGGGCAACTTCAATTTTCTTTTTCTAAGACACTCTAGTAGATTTGAGATTTCCAAGTCAATTACACATTGCAACACATTGTCGGGCAAGGAACCAATAAAACCTCTTCATTTCCACACAAAACTTAGAGATCTACATATTTTTCACTTTTTACTTTTTCTATTACAAGACGTGGTATAGACCTTCTTATTGACCGTTCGGATTATCAATCTAAAACATGTTTTGTTCCCAAAAACTTAAAACGCGAATTTGCACTTTTTGAACCTCCACTCTTTGCACAATTTTTTTGAATATGCTACACCCCTACTCTACCTCAAAAAAATTGGAGAACAAGGAGTTAACATCACGATCAACATGATAATACAAAATTTAGACCTTGTATAGTGCAAAAATTTGACACCAAGTAAAGTCAAATAGATCCATTCAACGCACGGATGAAAATGAACCATTTTTTGAACTTCAACCCCTATACTTCTTTCAATCCGTGCCTTCAAAGATATTGAAATTTAGTGAACATGTTATTTATGAAGTGTTGAATGAGATCCTTTGGTCAAAACTCAAAATACTATTTCATATTTCCTTCCTCATCCATTACACTAGAATAAACAATTTTGAAGTGTTTCTGGTGTGAAATTGTCAAGAAAATGAAGGGGTTAAAAGCATTTAGACACCTTTAGAGATGACAATATCCATGGGTATCACATATGTATGTCACATTATTGCAAGGTATCACCAAGGTCTCACCTTAACCCCTAAAGGACCAAGTGTCAAAAATGGGCTTTTTGAAAGTTTGGTCACTCTCCTATGCTGTCAATTTCCAACATTCCTCTTTGAAATTCTTACCATAGAAAGGCATTACCGAGATCTTACAGGGAAAACAATTTTTTTCCTAAATTGGATATTTGATGAAAAAGTTATAGGGTTTTGAATTTCAAATGGGGTGAGCGGGCACCTAGGGCACCTCTAAAAACTTTTGCTAGGACACTCTATTGAATGTGAGATTTTCAATACTCCCAAGTAATATTGTTCCCCTTCATATTGTCAAAAAAAAGTTCTTGTCTTTAGTGAAAAATAGAATACCAACTCAAGTCAAACATTTTCACACATTGTCACTCATTGTCAGGCAAGGTACCAAAAAAACTTCTTCTTTTCCACATAAATCCTAGATATATATATATATATATATATATATATATATATATATATATATATATATATATATATATATATATATATATATATGTATAATTTTTTTAATTTTAATTTTTTTAATTATTATTTTTTTTTCCACAACAATATGTGGTGTAAACCTTCATGTCGACCATTCGGATTATCAATCTTAAACATATAAAAATCCCAAAAAATAAAAGTGTGAATTAACAAATTTTGAACCTCTAGTCCTTGCACAATTGTTTTGAATATGCTACACCCCTCCTCTACCTCTAAAAGTTGGTGTGTAAGGAACTAACATCATGCTTAACAAGATGGTAATGGATTTAGACCTTGTGTACAACAAAATTTTGACACCAAGTGAAGCCAAAGTCTGCTAATCCTCAGAACGCAGGGACGAATATGAACCATTTGCTTGACTTCAAACACTATAATCTTTCAATCCTTGCTGTCAAAGTTTATGAAATTTTGTGTGTATACCACTTGATGAGCCTTAATTGAGATCCTACGGTCAGAACTAGAAATCAAAGTTTTTATTTCCTTCTTTGTTCATTGCACTAGAATCCAACAATTTTGAAGTGTTTTTGGTGTAAAACTGTCACTGTTTTAGGGGTAAAGTGGGTTACCAAACTCCTTCCGAGTAGCTTGTAGCTGATTTCCAGAATTTGCAACTTCTCAGAAATTGATACTGGGATTATTGTTGCAGGTTGGGGCAAACGAAGGCGGCGACGGGTTCAAGAGGAGTGAGAGCGTCGCGAGCGTCGCATGAAAAGTAGAAAAATATCAGCGTTCACACGACGGCGGTGGAATGAGCAACAAGAAGTGCGGGAGGGAACGAGTGTGAGGAGATGGGCGACAGGACCGAAGACAGGACTTGCAAGCTGGCTCGGGGAGGTGGGCCAGACTGGGGCAAATGGGAGTAACGAACGGAACTGGAATCTGCAGCGTGAATTCTGAGGCGGAGCGAGACTTGCTCGCGGGCTCCACTCTGCGCCTCCCTTGCGTATTAATAGCACAGCATATGCTGCACTGGAGAAGCACAAGTGCGCACAGTTGTAGCAGCTCTGGACTGCCATTCTCCTCCTCAGCTTATAACTTGATTCCCTCAGTGTGCACATACAGCAGTGTCTCTGGAGTTCCCGAGGACTTCGTGACTGGAAGTCAGAGCTAGCATCTTTATTCGTCGATGTTACTGGTTCTGTTGCAGCAGGGACTGGTTTCGGTTTTATCGCCAGGAAGGTATGTTTGCGTGCTGACTGTGTCGAGGTTGTGTGATTAGTGTCACCGACCATAGCCGGCGTTTGGGAATTCATAGCGTGAGGATTGGGAGTTTCTAGCATTTGTCGTGCGAATATGTCGCAGTTCTCTGAGGTGTAATTTTTTGGCTACAGGTGTGAGTGTTGACAGGCTCTACTCCAGCGAGGAGTAGGCTTTGTGCGAGGGAGGGAGGACGAGATGGCAGCTGCGGGGATGTTCGCCACCACCAGCTGCTGCAGGGCCGCGCGCTTGAGCCATGAAGCGCTGCCTTCGGGGTTCAAGGGTGAGAAGAGCGCCTCATTTAGTGCGGGATTCATGGGCGACAGCTCGGCTCTCAAGGCCAATGTTTGCCCTGCCAAGCTTGCGCGATCCAAGAGCAGCACCCTTGAGGTGTCTGCCATTCTGGCGGATCGCCCTGTGGAGACTCTGGTAATCCCTTTGCCCCGTCTTGTTTGGTAGCTCGGAGTTGGTTTGTGAAGGATTTTGAGGAGAGTGGAGTTCTGACGGTGGGATTTTGCTGTTGCAGATTGAGCAGGCACCGAAGAAGGAGAGGGTGGCGAAGGCGCCGAGAGAGCAAGTGAACATGACGAAGGTGTTCTCTATCATTTTGGGAGGTGGAGCAGGCACCAGGCTGAACCCCCTCACTCTGAAGCGCGCGAAGCCAGCGGTGGGTGTTGGTTTGTTGTTTGAATGAGCTGAGGGACCGGTTCAAGAGTAGGAGATATTTGTGGTTGAAATTGGGAAGTGAAGTTGTAGAATCGGTTTGTGTGATCAGGTTCCACTTGGCGGCGCCTACCGGTTGATCGACGTGCCCATGAGCAACTGCATCAACAGCGGAATCAACAAAATCTACGTTCTGACGCAATTCAACTCCACCTCGCTGAACCGCCATCTCGCACGCACGTACAACTTCGGAAACGGGTGCAACTTCGGAGACGGGTACGTGGAGGTTCTGGCCGCTGCGCAGAGGCCCGGCGATGGAGGTCAGAGGTGGTTCGAAGGCACCGCCGACGCCGTGAGGCAGTACCTGTGGTTGTTGGAGGATCCCAAGAACAAGGACGTGGAGGACGTCGTCATCCTGTCCGGAGACCACCTGTACCGCATGGATTACGAGGATTTCGTCCAGGTAAGCAATCAGAGTTGTCCTCTGCCCGGCTCAGAATCAAGGCACTCATCTCGGTTTTCTGACTGGCAATGTTCCTTGTCAACTGCAGAAGCACAAGGACTCCGGAGCTGATGTGACCGTCTCTTGTGTGCCGATGGACGACAGCCGTGCTTCAGACTACGGGTTGATGAAGATCGACGGCAAGGGCCGGATCAACTTCTTCAATGAGAAGCCCAAGGGAGAGGACTTGCAATCCATGGTAACGCCTCGATCCTTGGGAACAATTCTCTCGATCGACTGATTTGGCACCGAGTTTTGGAATGTCGAATTCTGTTGTATGATGGATCAGTTTGAGAACTGTCGTGCAAGCTTGATTCTGAAGCGGCCATGCTCTGTGGTGTGCAGCAAGTGGACACAACCGTGCTGGGCCTGTCCGCACAGGAGGCGAAGAAGAAGCCCTACATTGCGTCCATGGGCATCTACGTGTTCAAGAAGAGCGTCCTGAGCAAGCTGCTGAGGTGGCGGTACCCGCTGGCGAACGACTTCGGGTCGGAGATCATTCCGCAGGCAGCCAAGGAGTTGAACGTGCACGCGTACCTGTTCAACGACTACTGGGAGGACATCGGAACGATCAAGTCGTTCTTCGACGCGAACCTGGCGCTGACCGCGCAGGCGCCCAAGTTCAGCTTCTACGACGCCGCGAAGCCGACGTACACCTCCGCGCGGTACCTGCCCCCGACGAAGATCGAGAAGTGCCGGGTGAAGGACTCGATAATCTCGCACGGGTGCTTCCTGCGCGACTGCAGCGTGGAGAACGCCGTCATCGGCGTGCGCTCCAGGCTGGAATCCGGGTGCGACGTGAAGAGCGCCATGGTGATGGGCAACGACTCGTACGAAACCGATCCCGAGGCCGCGGCCTTGTTGGAGGAAGGGAAGGTGCCCCTGGGCATCGGCCAGAACACGCAGCTGAGGAACTGCATCGTGGACAAGAACGCCAGGATCGGCAACAACGTGGTCATCGCCAACACCGATGTGAGCTCCCGAACTCATCTCTTCTGTTTCTAGGCGATGTGCAAGCAGCCTCGGATCATATTCGTAATGAGGTCTTGCTTGCACATGTACTGTACATGAATGATTGGATTTTGTCAAACTTATGCAATCAGTGCACCACAGCTGATGAAAGTGTTGATTGCTTGGGTGTAGCATGTGTTTGAGGCTGCGAGGCCGGATGAGGGCTTCTACATTCGTTCTGGGATCACCGTGATCTGCAAGAACGCCGTGATCAAGCACGGAACCGTGATCTGAGGCACAAAGCGTGAGGGCAGAATCACTTGAATCCGCGCATCAGTTTGCGCCTCCCTGAGCCGAATGGGGTGAAATATTTTCCACAGCCAAATGAGCGCTCGCCGGCCCCACAATTTAGCTCGTCACCCCGAAGAGGTTGGAGCTGTCGGTGGTGGTGATGCTCGAACGGTGGATCGGATGAGGCCACCCGATGAGTTGTATATTGAGAAGTACTTAGCATCGAGAGTGGAGTTTTGTGCAGCAAGAGGCATGAGCTCCGTAAGTCAGAGCATGACACCAATTTTGGAGTGTATAGCATGGTCAGAATTCTAGCATACTTGTACTATACCCTGATTAATCGAAGAATGGGGCTCTGCCTCAAGTGGCAATGCTACCGAGGTGGTATGGTTTCTTAGGCATTGTCACCGATGATGAATTTTCTGCAGCTGATGGTTAAGAAGTGGTTCTGAAATGTATGAATGACTAATTTCCGATCTGGTCAATAGTTGCTGGAGAAGTTTCCAATCTACTGAATGTGTCGGGATGTTTTGAATCTGACTCGTTTTGTTTGAAGCACCTAGTGTATTTCTCTAGCGTAGGGTGTCAAGTTTTTTCTCCGATCTCGTGGATGAAATGTGTTCAGAGGGAAAAGGAGGAAATGAGTGCACATGGGCGGTCGACAAGAGTGATCATGTTTGCAGCGTCCGACCAAAGGCGGATTTTTCTTTGATGAAATGAAACAATTGCGGCATCGGGCAGGGAGGCCGTTTGTGAAAAGATGTCAATTTGTAAAAGGTCGGTGCAAGTTATTTAGACTCTAGTGTTTGCACTGTGATGTATAACAGCTGTGTCGACATTGCAGGTGATTATCTCAATTTGTAAATGCACTTACATATGATGTCTCTATGTGCATTCGCAATTTGATCGCGCGCTTGCAAACCACTCTCTATGTTGCGCAGATGAGTGATCTGTCGATATAATACTTGCGGTTCGTTGGGCACCATCATCTTTTGAAGTTTCCAGACTTCCAAGTCAATCTTGATTATTATCATTGAATCTTCAATTTCGTAACTGTATCAGAACTGGAACAAGGTATCGTGCCGGGCCAAGGTTTTGCGGCGAGTCAGGGGCTCGGGGACTGCTCCTGGATGACAGGGTTCTGCTAGTGTTACTAGAAAGCATGTTAGATTTTTTTAAATACTTGACCACACGGATTGGAAGATTATAACATTTATAGTAAGTCAATTAGTTTTTGCACTCCAGTTTTACACACTTTGTTTTCTCAATAAAGGAAATTTTGCACTATGTAAAGTTGCAACTTCTTATTACTACAATCTAAGGTAAACCCCCCATAACCGTCAAGTTAAGCAGTTTGCATATATAGAGAACCTAGATAATAATTAAATTATTTTTCAGTGATAGCCAATAGAATTACAATTTCAACGCAAGTGATTTCATATTTTTCCGATGTGTTATGAATTAGTTATGAATTTTCAAAGGCACATGTGAAGAAAGTTGGGTGAGCGTCAATAGGTGGGGGCCATGACCCTCCCACAAATGGCCTAAAACCACATGCATAACAACCAAAAACCGGCAATGAGTCAACCTTAAACTAATTCTAGAAATATTCCATTTTCTCCACTCTTGCATGTACAATAAGTCTAGAAGATCCCATTCCCCTAAAACCACCAACTGTGCATCCAATTCATGCCACCCTTGCCTTTACTCCCGCCATTAAAAATAGAGAGTTGGTTACATGTGCATGTAGTGGCGGTTTTTAGTGAAAAAGTAGCTGTCGGCCATGGGATATTGGCGGTTTTAGGGTGGCTTACCTTATATGATATAAGATACTTGTAGTGAATGTTATGCGCTAAGGCTGCTAATTACAAAGGTAAGAAGCAAAGCATGGGCAACGTCCATTTGTTGCGGTACTTGCTACGTAAGACCCAGGGTGGGGTGGGTTTGTTTAATATCGACAGAGATGGATGAGGTCATTCCTCTCTCCGTTCCCTTGCCGATTTCCACAATCTCGTTCCCACAGTCCCATTCAAACCTCAAACCCTAAAAATCACCAATGTAACCTAAACCTCTAACCATGATCCCTGAACCCAGGTTGCCTGAATTCCTCCAAGTCTGAGTTTTGTCCAATTCTACAGAGCTTTAGTTTGAGTTTTTTTTGTCACATTCTATTTCTGCTTATCAATGTTTGATGATTTCTCTTTTGCAAAAACGAGAACAAGTTGCGGAGTACAGTGAACACCTCAGAATGTGCTACGTCGTGGATTTTTTGGCTTGTCGAGATTAGAGCATCTCCACCCGGAGACAGAGAACCACCAATTTGGAGTTTTGTGAGGACAAAAAGTTGCACCTGACACCTCAAAACGGGGAAACTTTATAAAATTTTAGAAGTTTTGGTGCATGGCACAGAGAAATCTCCTTGGATGGGGGGAGTGCGCCATTTTTTGATGTTGGCGACACACACATACCCTTGCAACACATGGCGCCATGTCAGTGGTGGCAACACATGGCGCCATGTCAGTGGTGGCAACACATGGCGCCGTGTCATTGGTGGCGGGAGGTGAAAGGTTTTAGCGTCTTTTTGGAAAAAAAGATTTGGAGCTTGCGGTGGAGCCAAGCAAACGCCAAATCCTAATCCACTCCTGGCGTGGAGAAGATTTTCCGTCCTAATGTGGAAAATTCCACGCCAGGAGTGGAGATGCTCTTAGGCTTTGCTCTAAGAACATGTAACGTCGAAATCTGGTAGGGTTTCCAAAGTTGTAAAAGGCTTGCAATTTGTCGGATTAGGAATCTTGGTTAAGTTTGCAATCTTTTTCACCAAGTGAGGTAGTTGAAGCAACGATGTTAGAGCATCCGTAGCCTCACACTGTGAACTGGCCTGGCGTAGCGAAGTTCACCGTATGAGATGTGGCTAAAATAAGTTGTCGGCCTTTCTCCGTGGACAAGATCTACACCATCCTCACGGCACCGGTGTGCACAAACCTCACTTAGCCATAAGCTGCCTGCCACCTTAGGTGCCCTTGATCTCCGGAGGAAACCAACATACTAGAATACACCTAGACAATGTACAGTACCCGGAAGAAATGTTATGGGATTTTTACTTATCTCCAATTATACGAGATTACAGATAGTGAACTTCAAGTGACCACTAGGAGTTCAATTTGTGAGCAATTGCCTTGGGATTTTCACTTATTTGTAGGACTAAGAGTAATGTTGTGAAAAGTAACTTGTATGTGGATAATTATCTAAAACACCCATGTAAAGTTACAGTTCTCCATTCAAGCCCTATCCAAACTGTGTCCACACGTTTTTCATACAGCGGCTTGCATTGGGCCTCATTGCGGCATGACAATGTTTTGGACCACTGTTTTTAAAGAAGATATGTATGTGATACTGTGTTGTGATTGCATTGTAAGTTGTGGGGTAACTTTTGACATGATTGTATGTGAATTTGTGACTTGGTTTAGCGTGAGGTGTATTATTTTTGTTGAAACAAGTCTGTTTGGTGTTGCGGGTAGGTTGAGTGGCATAATCTGTTGAGAAAGATGAAGACTAGAGCGTTGACAAATGCTGAGAAAGGAAAAGTGGTTGGAATGCATAAAGGTGGAATGAGAGGTGCGCAGATAGTAAGAGAGTTAGGGATGCCATCTTCCACTGTTTATGGTGTTTTAGAAAGTTTTAAGAAACGAGGAACTGTAGTGTCACCAAAGTCATCGGGTAGGCCTCGAAAGTTTACACAGCGCAGAATGAGACACTTAGAACGCCTCCTTAATAATGATCGTCGTTCATCACTCACAGAGATTACAAATCAAACGGCAAGTATTGCACATGTTAGTACTCGTATTGTAAGGAATGCTTTGAAAACCCTTGGTTACAGAAATCGTGTTGCAGCAAAAAAACCTTTTCTCAATGAGAAGCACAAAGCAGACAAGCTAGAATTTGCTAGAAAGTATAAAAACTGGACTGAGGAGGATTGGAAGAAGGTTGTTTGGACCGATGAATCATCTTTTGAAATTGGAAGGAATTCTAGACAAATTAGAGTGTGATAAAAGGCATATGAGAGATATTCATCTAAATGTCTAACACCTATTTTTAAGTCTGGACGTACTACAGTGATGGTTTGGGGTGCTTTTAGTGGCTTTGATAAGTCTCCTTTAGTAATCATACCTCCACAGAGTAGAAGTGCAAGTGATTTTGTTGATCTTAATTACGAAGGCACTTTAAGTGGGTTTTATTTTCTCCATGATAATCAAGAAGACATTATACTTATGGAGGATGGTGCTCCGGTTCACCGCAGCAAGTTGCCAAAGTTGTGGAGAGAAGCTCATGGCATAAAGAAGTTGAAATGGCCAACCAACTCTCCAGATCTAAACCCAATATAGAACTTATGGAAGATAGTGAAAGACAGAGTTCAGAGTACATCCCGGCCACACAATAAAGAAAAATTGGTGGAATCTCTTCATAGAGTATGGGAAGAGATACCTTTAGACATTTTGCAAACCCTTATTGCTACCATGCCTGCACATATGAAGGAAGTAATTAGTGCAAAAGGTGCTAGTACTAGATTTTGAATACTATATAGGAGAAAGCAAATTGTGTGTTGATTTTGGATTTTTTTCTATGTAAGAAAATTTTATTATTGAAATAGAATCCAAAAGATTTCAATTGCAATTTTTTGTATAAAATTCCATGAATTTTTGAGTTCGTATGAGCTTACTAAAGTAGCTCTTTAGTACATGTTTTTGGAAAATTTCTGGAAACCCCGTAACATTTCTTCCGGGTATTGTACAACAAATTCCATTTTTGCCGTGATATGAGTGTTTTAAACCGGGCCCGGTGCCATCCACTCACTACCCTGAGTGTTGTTGTGGAGCTTTGTTGCATACTCACCCGGCTAGTTGCCCAAATGCTCGTTGGGTGGGCCTCTACTGCGGATGCTCTTAGATGCTTCTACTACTTTGAAAACTTGTTAACTTCTAAATATGTCGGATTGGAAGCTTCAACTATCTCACATGGTGAAAAGATTGCTTCCAGCATCATGTCTTATTATTTCAGTAGAGTTCTTTTGTAAGTGAGGCAAAAATACCATGACTTTTTTACCTCTTTTAAATAGTTGAAATGAGCCTTAAATAGCTCTAATTTTCTACAATTAGCTTAGAGAGGAAAAAGGTGGCTAAGATTTGGTGTACAATATGACCTCTCATCCTTCCATCTTAAAGGCAATTAGAAATACTTTTAACTTGAGTTATCCATTAAAGGTCTAAAAAATCGACATTTGCAACATGATGTTTTCTATGTATTTGACATACAAGTTGTAAGAATTGATGTATACGATAGTTACCAAAGTTTGTATTTGTGTTGAGCCCGATCGAATGACACATGACAAGTTTAATTTAGATCAATATTGCACCTACTACAAGCTTGAGAAGTTGCAAAATGGTCATGTATTTTACATGTATGGTGTTGTATTTGAGCATGATAAGGTTCAGATATTGAAATGACCTCCAAATGAAACATGTTAGTTGAAGAATTTTCAATCCAAGGTGTATGTCTTGATAATAATTTAGTACACTTTTTGTATGGTAGGAGTAAAATCCGTGACCACATATATGGTCCTCCATTGACCTTTAAGTGAATCAACCAAGCTCTTCCAAAAGAAGAGTACCACTAGCCTCTCCAAGACATGTGAATAAAGACTTCATTTGGTAGCACTTCTACTTCCATAGTTAACCCTTTAGCGCCAATGAGCTTCAGAAGGCTTGGAAGAATCTACGAGTGTAATAGATCATGCACAACATCACCTACACATAGAATACATTTCATTGTTCATCCCACTTCATAGAATTCATTGTAGCTCTCCAATGCTTGCACCAATGCATCTGGAAATTGTTCCATTTGAAGCATATGAACTAGTGCGAGACACGTTGTGAAGAAGCTATAACCAGAAATACACAAAAACAACCCAAAAACAACCACCTTGGCGCTAAAGGGTTGATAAGGAGTCAATGATGATCAAATTCTAATAATAGAAATTACATCGCAGCATTGAAATAGCTCAGTGAAACTTTAGGTGACTTTGTACATTCCTTACACACCTTGAAACAACTGCAATTCAAACACATAAACATCCTAGATTTTGTGAGAAGACTCACTGGAAGAAGACAACTGCAAAGATAGCAAAAACATTGAATTCCAAGTTGCAAGAGATTTGAGAACATCAACAACCTAGTACATAAAGTTTTTCAACATTCCAAATGACCATGACAAACTCATTAGTACAGATCATCGTCGTTCGTACCGTAGTCCCAAATTGTACATTATAAACAGCTTACAGATCCGGTGAATGCGTACACATCCACTCTGGACCATTGAGAAAGCTCCAAAACACAGACACCTCATTTTGTAACAGAAAAAGGCAACCTCCAGTATATAAACCTAGGTGCATCACCATGAAAAAATCACAAACCTGGTGGCAATATCCCACAACCCTAGTAGTACCCGTACTCTACACAAAACACCCGCCCTTTATGTCCTACGAATGGGAGTGATTTTGAACGTCTTTGATACCTCCTCCATGGACATGTGTATACTGGCCATTTTTATCTTATGCCTGACATGGGGCGATGTGGTCTTTCCCTCGCTCTTCCACATCATGAGCTCCTTCATGGCCTCCTTCACCTGCGCAAACCATCCTGCCCCTGCTTCCAGGTAGGGCTTAAACCCTGATAATCTAAAGGACATGAAAGTATGCCATATATTCGATGCCATGGTGAAGGTCTGGGTCCCAGTCTTTGGTCCTGACAATCCCATGCCAGACAGAGCTTTGTCAGAAGAACGAATTTTGTCAGATTGGTACAAATCTCTAGCACATGAGAAAGACCTGAATCCAGGATGAAAGCAGCTATGTTCACTGCAAGGAAAGCATAACATCAATTCCCACTTCTCCAAACCGCAACAGTGAGGAGCAGAAAAGGGAGAAGAAAGACAAGGGCCCCATCAAGAAACACAATAAACTTCACACTCCCATCAAATCACTGCTTCTTCTTGTGCTCCAGAGGATCTACCTTAGAAACAACTCAAGGGCGGTTTACACTACAGACCAAGAACTCCTCCCATGCACCTCTAAAATCTGTAATTGGCATCACTAGAGTTGACATACTGTCTAGAAATTTAGCAATGATTTTACCACCATAGCAAAGAGAAACTTTCCACTCACTTGCAAGCGCTTCGCTCCGTCCACTGGTGCACGAAAACCGGTGAACGTTGACTACCTCTCAACACAGAGAATCGATCCAAACAGAAACCCGGAGCTAAAACTAAAAGCAAGTTCTAAGTTGGAAAGGCAAACACTGAATTCATCGCAAATTATGATATCTCCGACCCTAGTACTCTCAAAAGGCATCGAAGTCTGAATCAGTTCCGAGTTTCGAGACCTGAATGAGAAGGAAATTGGTATATCGCTCTACTCCAAGATCATCCACAAGAGAATCCACAACACAGAAGAGTCAGAGCCACACGCCGCACACTCACATGGACGCTTTCCGCTACTCACACACCCCGCGCCCAATTTGACCAAGTCCTCGTCGACACATCCTCAAAGCTAATCTAGAACTTACAATCAACAATCACAGGCTGAATTGGTGACGAACCTGCTCGGGTGCGTGATGCGCTCCAAGGCTATGGCGCCCACGACGGAGAAAATGGTATTGGCGTTCGGTAGGGGCGTAGTTTGTATGGAGATTGGATCGTGAGGCGCAGACTCGGACCCACTTCGGGAGGACTCCTTTCTTCGCACTTTGTACATACAGATCTTCGCCCACCATTCGCCACAGGATTATTCGATTAAAATACTACACGCCTCCAATTTCCTTTAGAAAAAGTGAGGTTCCGGGACTTCGTGGCTGGCCTTTGACATTAGTGCGGTCCTGGTTCGCGAAGTTGTCTAGACTTTTCTGTCGGCTCGGTTGGATGATATCTGCGGGTCAGTTGGATGATATCTGCGGGTCAGTTGGATGGATGTGGGGCGGGTTGGATGGATGATGTCTCAGTAGAATACTGTGGATGGATTCTGCTATAATATGTCATCTTTAGTATTTATGATGACATATTATAGCAGAATGCCCTTCCTTGAAGCTAGAAGATAGGGATGACGTCTTAGGTTTCTATGGATAAACTTTCTGTGTGCATGGGAGCAAGTACTAGTAGATAGACCTACTACTGTAGCAAGATGGTATGAATAGGCCATTGAATATGAATAGGCAATTGTTTGGTGTACTTGTTAACCCGTAAAGTCGAAATCGACCAGAATGTGGTCAATCTGACTCTGGTCAGGCTCTCAGTTACTAAATTTAGATCGTATGAAGTTACAATTTTGGAGGGTTGTAGAGTTTTCCCATACCTTTAAAATGACACCGTTCATGCTTCAAAATTCCTCATACTTTAGGAGATATTCACGGTCAAAGTTTGAAAACACTGTTAGGGCATGCTGAAATCTGCCCAAAATTGCGGTATATGCTCATTTATTCTCAAAATCTGCCCAAAATCAATTAGATCGCAGTAACTTCAAAAATTCACCAAAAACTGAGATTTTACTTTTTTTCGAATTTTGTTTTTTGTACATGTAAAAGAGGTAGTAAAGCATGATCTCACCGTTTGGATTTTCAATCCGATAATTTTTTACATGCCTTTTTAATTGTTGAAAATGGGCATTTGTATTTGTATTTCAGCATACCTCCATGTAAAAAATTAAGCATTTCTTTAGGTTTTATAGGTCCTATGAGGGTAAAAATTATATGGACATATTCCTTACTCACATAGGAACAAGAATTTGAAGAGCCTCATGTCAAATTTCCTTTCAAAATTGGTTTTCTGGCCCCCAAAACATTAGTTTTCCATTCTACAACAAGGAAAAAATCTTTTTTTTCAACTTTGAACATTACGATCTCACAAATGGAGAGGAATTTGAATCTAAGATTCGGTATGCATGTACATGTACAAGTTAGGTACTAGATCTTACGGTTACATACTCGAAAATTTGTCAAAAGTTAAAAATTTTCACCTTGCATTGAAAGAGGGCAGTTTTGAGGGTTTTTGGTAGTTTTGAGGGCTTTCGACTTTAGGGGTTAATTGTCTCATACTAAGGTAGAGGCACCCAATTCCGATCAGTAGAGTATGCATGGCATGGTGCATGAAAATGGCAAATGCTTCAAATGGTGCATGAAGTGACCCAAAACCAATAACTCAAAATCTGAAAACACCAATCATTATCGGCATTGGATCATGATGTGTGTAATTTTGAGTTGCTCCACCTCAATTGAGCTCTCATTGGTGGCATTGCCTCGAAAGTCGAACAAGGCTGATCGGTACCCTCCATTAGTTGGTTATCCATGGCATGTCTTCTCTCTTTTACTCACTCTCACTTATTGGCATTGGGTGAAGGAGGGCACCAAATCTCACCTACTCTAGAGTTTGATTATGGGCTCCGGTGATTTGTGGGGTTTTAAATTCTATATCAATTCCAAGTCTTTGTGATTAAATTTGAAAAAATATTTGTTGAGTTTCATTCCTAATTCCGCATCTTTCTACATAAATGTTTTTGACATACAATGTCATTTGAGTCCCAAACTGGCTTAAGTGATCGGAATTGGGTGCCTCTACCTTAGTGGAAGTATTCCATAATGTAGGTTATACTTTACTCTTTTTCATTATGATGATTTTAGTGTCCTATGGCCTTTAGACACTTCATGCATTGGTCAATTTTGTACATAATTCATTCACTATGGAGAATGTTCAAAAAAATTGGAAAATTCAAGAGATTTCTTTGGATGATACCCATGTAATACCAAGGCGGTACACATGTAACACCTAGGTGATATCCATTTTATACCAGGGTGGTATACATGTAATACCTAGTTGATACCCATTGTGTCCAAACGACCTTGTTTTGGAGAAATAAATCATTCAGCAGGGAGGTGCCAACGCTGACCGATGCAAGCGGTATATACTACATAACATACATAATTTAATGTTTGAGCAAATTCAGAGTTGCAGACCTTTTAGGATGGACTAGAACCATGAAGTTTGTGGTTGGAAATTTGATTCAAATAGACTTCATTGACTTCTTGTTGGCAAGTCCATGCCTTGACTCAAGCCAAATGTTTGCTGGCATGCTGTTGATTATTGAACAAAAGTGTAGTTTTTCCTCCAAGTTTCAAATAGTTCTAACTTTTGTTGGTGACCTTTTGGAGAAGTTGCACAACTGCACCAACCATGTTCAAGTAAAGGAAGTCCAGTACAATACCACATACTCGACGTGATCCACGTACGCCCAAGTACATGCTTGAGTACAAATGACCAAGTTTTACCAATTGAACCATAAGAAATATGTAAGTGTCCCAACAACACACGATCCACCATAGTTATAGATATGAAGTGACTCTGCCAACACGATTGAAATATTAATACACAATAATTAATCATTGAAAAATCTCCCTAAACTACACCATTAGTAATCTGAACATAACAAACTCATCATTATCACTAAGATATAGAGGGCGACACTTTCCTTCTCTACTGGTCATTGGCTAGTGATTACTTGTTCCCAAGTGTCTACCCTCACAAGAGGACACTAGTTTCTTACACTTATCCTTGTCTTGTGGACGTCAATATGGTGACGGGAACAAACACACACTTTATTCACACCGCCTTCCTTCGGTTCTTACTACTACTACTAATATATAAGTATGTAAAATATTCATGGAGGTTATATAGAAGCTTTTGATTAGAATTAAATACTTATCAATCCTATTAAGGACAACGGGCACTTTTGAAGTAATTTATGAATAGCTTAACCGATAGTTCATTGTTGCTTGAACCACGAACTCTAGAAACTTGCGTGGATTTTGTGGGCTTCGAACAAATGCAATGAGACAATAAACCGTAATATGATGGATTTGCAAGAGATTTGGTGCGGGTGGAGCGGTATCTCCACCGTATTTCCGTGTAGAAAGTGCTATCTCGATTTGTAATTGTTGACTTTTGCAAGTGGGCCAACCCCATGCGGTATGTGTGGACAAGTTTTTGTAACCCACAGAAGGGATCCCGCATTAAACCATTGACGCTTTTAGAGCATACATACACCACATACAAATACGCCGTTGTCCTTAAAGGGTTGATATCATTAAGTCCTCTCCAAAGCCAAACCCTTGGGTTGAGGTCATTTAATCATCCACAACTTCAATAGCCCACACTCTAAAATAATTAAGAGCTTTATAGAAGCACAATTGTCATAGCTTTTGACAAGACTAACACGAAAAGATTGATAAAAAACAAGCAACAAATCTCTTAAAAAACGAATTCAAGGGAATGAAGTCTAAGTTGTTTTTTGTTGTATGTGGTGCCTGCATTGTTTTTTTTCGTGAGGTTCAACTTACGTTTTCAATTGCTTATTGAGTACTCAAGTCATGGAATTTGGAGGCGTGCAATAGCTCTTTAAAAATGCGCCTTTTTAAAAGCATTACTTGAAACTTTCGGTGAAAACCTAAATTGCTAGTGGCAAAATGTAATCTATGGAGTAGTACATGTACTTTGTATCTTGAGCACATGCACTTGATAATCGTGATTACAATATAGAATTTTTTCCAATAATAATTATAAAATATAAATAATTAAAAATGAAATTGCCAAAAAATGTAGCATAGTCTTACTAGTGGTTTTAAGAAATCTCTATGTCCATTTTCATTGATATTTTAATAAAAGCAAAGAAAAATCCTTTTTTGAGGAGTGAAACTTAACTCTCATCAAATAAAATATATTCATCTCAAGGGTGGCAATCTTGCTATGGTGCTAGAATAGGGATGGCTTACCTACACTGTAACTTCCAATCTGTGTAGAACCAAATGCCCACAAATGAGCTTTATAAGAATGTAGATAGATTCCAGTAGTATCACTTTTCAACAATTTTCTTCAAGACTTTATCATAGAAGGGCAAAATTTGTAAAAGCTTTATGGAAATGTAATGTTTTGGAAAATAGACACTGGAAGAAAAAGTTATGTGATCTGAAGCAAGTTTGTGGGAAGACTCACAAAATTTGAGATTAGTATAGAAGTAACCACCATAAATGCCTTTAAGGATTTAGTTTTTATAAAGTGTTAATGCAAAAATTTCACACCAAGAAGAGTCAAAGTTTTTGGACACGTACATGCAAAATCATTTTTAATTTTTCTACATACATAAATACAAAAGTTTGAGATTTCTCATTTTTCATACTTTCCTCTTTCTGCCCAAAGAAAATAAAACAATCTTTATGTTAATCATTTGGATTGATATTTTACATGCAATTGAAATTGCATTTTATTTTTTTGGTAATATTTAGGACTCCCTTGTCTCACAAGATTGCATTGGATATGCTAAACACCTTTAATATACATATATTAAGTTTTTTTTTACAAGGACCTTCTCATATACATTTTTGTGTAAAGAATGGAAACTTTATATAGTGTAACAATTCATATTATCATATAAACTTAGGGTGTTGACCCAAAAAATCAAGGTGCATAAAGACTATAAAGGTTGCCTTTACTGCCATATAATCTTCCAATATGTAAGGGAAGTTTTATATAAAAAATAATGTAATCTCCTAGTAGTAACGGGTATTTAACTAAATGTGGAATTTTTTTTTCTAGAAATAAGAGTGGCGAGAACATTTCATTGGCGGACAGCTGACTCATGAAAATGAGCTTCACCCATTCTAGAGAGGGTTTCGGCCGAAAATGTTGCTAGACCGTTGATGCAGTTCGGAAAATCTACCACTATCGTAGATTCCAGTGGCGCCCAATGGATTAGGGTGTTCTTATCAAATTCCAGATCATACATACCGGTTTAGAAAGTTTAAAGAATGACCACAATATTATTTGAAAAATCACAGTACGTGATTGTCGGCTGACAGCCGATCAAAGACAAGGACAACATACTACATGAATTTGCTTAAACCTATTCTGCGGTAACAAATAAATCCAAGGAAATATAAACGGAAAAAATCGCGGAAGATAAAAGATATGCAGGAGGAATTGTCGAACATGGGTTCTGAATATGGCGTCGAAAACAATGAACGGCAGTGGCAAGACAACGAAGATGCAGCCAGAGAACATGAACAAATAAATTAATAGGAGGATAAGTACAATGTCGGCTGCCCGCCGACTAACAAAATAGACTTGGTAGAGAAAACAACGTCTTTTACAAATCACTAATTCTACTAAAAAAAACCTCTTAGTCTACCTAGCGAGATAAGTTCTAGAACAGTGTGAATATAAAGAACATGTGATATAGAAAGCGCTAGGGATAGTCAGTATGACATTAGACGATTCGAAGGTAATACGCTCAACCAACGACAGTCGGCGGGTCGGCGACGGAGAAAGACCTACCATTCAACTCCGACCATCTGACGACGACTCGCCCATACTTGCGCGCATGCGTAACCGCCCAATGCGCCTGCCCTGGGTGTTCAACCTGCGTCATATATTCAGGGACGGATGAAAATCTATGGAGTGGGAAGATGAGCGGAATGATGTCGGTCGCCACATTCGGGATTACTCCGTCTTTGGTTGGAGAGGTCAAATGACCACGGAACGGCCAGGGGATATAGCACATCCAGTCGGGGGTACGTCGGAGCAACTTGGGTTCAACGTCCACAAACAGTACTTGGTGAGGCTTGCAAACATGCCTAGATTGCTTCTTCTTGTAGAGCGTGGACGGCGTTTTGTAGCTCCATGGAAACCTGGAACTATCAGCTAAGTCACTTCTACTATAAACAAACGACAAACATTGAAAGACTCCTTCCGGAAGAATATGCAACAAGAGCGGCTTTAACTTGTTTAGAGGCATCGTTGACCAGAGCTCGATGTTGAAGCACGGAAGTAACATATCGAAAGGTTTTTTAGGCCGGGCCTCCGGACAACATTTCCATGAAGGAAATCAGAAGATATCGGCTTGCAACGGTCCACATAGCAAAGAAGACCATTGACGCATAGTACAATACATTTTTGAATCGGTGATGGAGGAGTGTGCAGGCATCTGAAATGGAAGGATGTTCCCTGGAAAATGTTAAAGAAACATTGTCATAATGCAAACTACGGCTCGCAGTAAGAAGTAAAACACATCGGCGGGCCGCCGACGAAGGAAACTACAACAAGTAGATGGATAAGAAACAAACCACTCAAATGAAATATGCGAGGAATATAAAACAGAGAAAAGTAGTTCAGCAAAATTTGAGATGAATATATAAAAGTAATTAAATGAAATTGTCAATAACATTTATCAATGTATTACGATGGATGAGAGTCCAGTGAATTTAAGTGAGTGCCTTTTCGGGAGGCCCTCTAAGAAAATATGGCTCTCTAAGGTGGGGGAGTGACTGTCAACTTGGCCATCACTTCATCTAGACAACCTGGCTTGTCATAGCCCTTTTGGAAAGAAGAAAGGACTTCTCGGTATCTGTTGTGGACAGCTGTTCTCGGGAAAATACGATGCTGACCCAAATCGGAGTTCAGCCTGCAGTAATCCTGGACGCTGAATCTGGACTCGAGTAGTCCCTTAAGCCAAAGAATCAGCATACTTTGAAGATACGTCTGTCCTCCAGGCAGAGTGTGTTCCGGGGGAGAGTATGTGAATATTGAAGGATGCACCGCATTAAAAGGATCATTTAGGATATTACAAAGGGGGTAATGATCGAGCAAAAGTGTGTTCCGTTCATTCGCGTCTGGCCCAATAAGATAGCGTCTATCTCGAAAAAGACGAGCAAGCCGCTTTAGCAGCATGTCGCACTTCATTGTTTTGGGATTCGTCCAGGCAGATATATCACAATACCCGTTGGTCATGTCTCGGACGCCCTTATGAAGGTCAGGGTACACCTCGCACAAATAACCCATGTGTCTGATCATGGGTTGATATTTCTCGGTGGACCAGAATGCCAATCCGAAGTTGGATTGGCAGAACGTTAGAAACTCAAGAAGACCCGGCCTAGGTTTTTGATGAAAATAGGGCTTCTTATCTTTTCTGCGATAACCATATCGTTCAGCCATTAGAAGCCCTCTAACTTCTAGGACGAGGTAGTATCTTGGAGGACCCACCTGAATGTTCCTTGGAACAACTTTGGAGCTCACACTGGCAGCCGGGTATTGGGTAGATGTAGCTGTCGGCGGCCTGCCGACTACTCCGACCGCCCCAAGCCAAGCTCCGTCAGAGGCGAAGGCTTGGCTGTCCCCTTCTCGGTTGATACCGTGGTCCGCGACGGATTCGACAGGAACACAGTGGACACATTCGGGCACCACTTCTTCCATTGGTGATGGTGCAAAGTCTCGATCGTCAGCTTCCGTACAGAAGATGTGGGAAGGACGAATGTCGGGGACGGAAGCCGTTGACTGCGAGCCGTCGATCCGGAAACGACTCGGTCTCTCCGGTGAGCTGTCATCGAGTATTATAATAACCGGGTTTTTTGGAATCGGAACCAGCTCCTCAATCTCCTCGACATGATAGCCCACCTGAATGGAAAAGTCGATTCAAATGCATACAATAAGTGATGAGCCATGTACAAGGGAGACTGTGATTATTGTAAGGAATTTTATTTCGAAGAAAAATGGTGTTACAGACATGAATGTCAAAGCCTGGCAAAATTGGGTGATTTCGGCGTCGGCTGCCCGCCGACGCCGAATTACTATGCAACAACACGAGGGGGTCGCCTACTGCTCGGGTACGCCAGAACAAAGTCCTCCCATTGAGGGTCACCGGGGGAGAGTCGAGGGCATCCAGAGCCTGGATTCCTCCAAATATATTCGGGTACCGGCAAGCCTGACTCTAACAACCCGGAAAGGTACTTAACGACCCCGGGGAGAACGACGTTCTTGTCCGACTCCGTTGACTCTAGGGTGAATGTCATTGGATGCATGACATTCAGAGGACTATTCCTGACATTCCTGATAGGACAGTCGTTAAGCAAAAGGGTGTTCTGACTATTCGCGCCAGATCCTAATATTTCCTTTCGGTTCAAAAACAAAGTATACAGTCTCATGAGGAATACGATCCGAGTTCCTACCAGTTTCTTAGCTACATCACAGTAGGAATTATCGTATATATGTTTGACTACTTTAAGAACCGGGCAGTGGCCTCTGAGGGCTACCAATTGGGCAGCGAGCTTAGGCTGACTTTCGCTACTCCAAAGCACAACTGTGAAGTTATCCACGCAGAAGTTGATAAACTCAGCCAACTTTGGCCTGAATTTGGTATGCCACTTTCCATCTCTACCTATATTCTATGCGATCAACAAACAGTTTACACCTAGGACAAGGAAGTAGTGATTGACCTTCACAGTTGGCAGCTCAGGATGCTTCTGGATGGATTCTCCCCCCGCTTGAGACCCAGCCACAATGTGGGGCACCTGGAGGCAAAAGTCGACGACATAGATATAATAAGTATTTCACATTAGCACCGAACAGTGTGATTGTTATGACGACATAAATTTGGAATATGTACCTCAGAAAATTGGAGATAGTCTTTATTTATGAAGATTTATACAGACGTGAATTACAACACGGGTTCTGCAAGCGTCGGCTGCCCGCCGACGGCAAGTTCTAAGTAGTACTAGGACGTGGACGCCTACTGCTTGGGTACAACCAAATGTACTGCTCCCATTCAAGGTCACTTGGTAGGAGACGACGGATCCAAGGGACGACGACCCTGCTAGTGGAGGTTTTCTCTTTTTCTACCAGGCGAAGGGCTGCCATTCTTGGACTTTCGAAAGGCACAGCCGATTCCTTCACCAAAGACATGCAATCGGCAACCGCGATATACAAGGGTACAGGCATGCCCGACTCTTTCATGGTTTCAAGGAACTTTGAGACCTTGAAGAGAACAGAGGACTCATTCGTAAAGGTCTCAATAGAATCCATGGTGAAGGGAACCGGATGGATGGCATTACATGGACTGTTCTTGACGTTCGAAAAAGGAGAAACGTCAATCAACAGAGTATTGCCGCTATTTGCTTCAGTTCCTTTTAGCGCCACGGGACTCAAGAAAAGAGTTGACATCCTCTTCAGGTAGAGTTTCTGACCCCCAACACCAAACCTCGCCACGTCGCAATACGGCTGATCAAAAATATAACGAAGCCTTCTAATGCTGGGACATGCATCTCTAAGGATTTTCATTTCACGGGCATGCCTATCTGGATTCTCCGAACTCCAGATCACAATACTGAAGTTCGTAACGCAGTAGTTAAGAAACTCAACTATGCGTGGCCGGATCTTGCTATACAACGACCTGTCCTTGTCAATATCCAGGGCGAATAACAGACCGTCTACTTGGAGGACAAGGAAATAGTTACTGAGTGGTTGTCTGCCCACCTGAATGAAGTGCTCAAGTGCCTCTGATTCCCGATCCGCTCCATCTTCGTTGATTGCTGGAGTTGAAACGGCAGCAGTAGGAATATCCGGATGAACTATTGATTGATAGAAATATAGAAGCTATTAGATATACTGTCGGCGGGCAACCGACAGAAAAATGGAACATGAAAACACATTCTGATAACAGACTGCAAACTCAGAAGAACAACCATGGAAAAGAAGCTTTGTGTTCACGTGATAAAGTACATGTATCAGAAAGGTAGTGTCCTAAATTGCAAGAAAATCTCCTAGGTGCACTATCTCGTGACTAACCTCCGGATGTATTGCTTGTATCCTGCCTCACAGAAGGAGCAGTAGGCGAAAGCTCCGTGTTGGGATGATTAGCAGAGTCTGGGGACATTGCTGATTCTCTTGGGGTGGAACCAGCGCTACCCCCCCTCTTCGACTTCCGCACTCCCTTTTTCGCAGGCGGAGGCGACCGCTTCATTGACCGCCCCTCTATACTGATCTTCGAAGTGCTCTTCGGTGACGGCACTCCGGAGGAAACGCCACCCTCTTCCGACGGTGCCTTGCTCTTCAACGATTGGCTCCGTGGTTTTTTTTTCGGTAGCTCGGTGGGGGCGGAATTTTGGGGACTCTGTCCTCCACTGATCTCGGGAGCCACAACTTGAGTAGTCCGGTTTGGAGGAATAATCCTCACATTCGGTTTCTTCTTCTTGGCCACCACTTCTGTCACTCGTGCCTGATGTAGACCATCGCCGGATTTCAGAGTAGCGGACACGCTTGGCTGTGAAGAACTCGAAGGATTCTCACGCGCTACAGGCCCACCAGATACAGCTGGGCTTGGTGCAGGCGGCATCGGCGGGCCGCCGACTCCTCGGTCGATTGGGGTCACAGCTCGGGGAGGGACGAAGGCACTTTGCGAGCGCAAGACGGTCTCATCCGCAAGCTGTGCGAACATGGGGACGGTCATCCCGCTTGGTGCAGGGGGACGGTCATCGCGCCGCGGCGCCACCTCTAATCGCACCACAGCTGATGCCTTTCCTCCCTTCTAAGGCCTTATCAGGTGTGCTTCATCAAGACGAACACCTAAGTCGGCTACTGTGAGCAGTCCATCGTTGTCGACGTTGTCGGGGAAGAGGTTGTCGTCCATCGCATCCTCGCCAATCTCGGTCCCATGGTCTGAATCATGGTCGGTTTCAGTCAAGTTGACCACCTCGTTGGATCCCACAGCGGGCTCAGCTAGAAGCAATAGCGCAAGCGGGTGAGCTTTGCCCGGTAGGAAGGACATTGCCTGCACCTGCTCCATCGCGACAGCAACCTCCGCCTCCTCGCGAACAAACTCAATGACTGTCGCCTTGTGTCTCTGATGGGTAAATAGTGTCGGTCAATAATCAAAATAGAAACTGTCTCATCGGCGGGCCGCCGACGAACACAAGAAGATGATGCAAAGAAGGAATGATTGGATGAAAGAGAGGTGACTTACCAAGGCCAATGCAATCACGTTGCCTCCACCCCAAGTGTTGAAGACGGTCAGACTTGAGTCGCCCTTCACCAGTGTGGGTTGCAAAATCGATGAGAGCAACCCCAAGCTTGGATGGCATTCATCTCCAGCCCAACTCTCAGCCGAGGGCGAGGCAACGTTGTCAAAGAGTGGACTGAGAGGCTTCGTCAGTCTAGTTACCTTTTGAAATTGGCGCAGGCGGTCCCGTGGAGCTCCAGGCTGGTTGAAGAGGATGCCGACATGCACGATGGGTCTCTCGTCCATGGCGGAAGGAATGAATCTACCGCTGGAGTCTGGAAGGTAGCGGATGGTGTGGACTGCGCAATCCAGCTTCTTCGAACGACATTCAGTCTCAATCACGAAATTGGACTCGTCGTCTGTGATGAAGACTGAAGGAGCGTAGAGTTCCCGGTCATCCCCATCACCCCGCAACACCCTCTCTGCTACAGCCTTGAGCCCGTCCTTGTTGCAGTAGATCGGATCCCCGCCTTTATCGAAGCCAAACACGATAAACATCTCGCGCGCCGCCTTCTCGAGATTAAAGAGTCCGGGTCCATCGATCAGGCTCACGACGTCCTCAAGCTCCTGCGCAACCCGTACTTCGTGACGGACACTATACTCATCTACAACATTGTTGCAGTTGAGGGCATACTTCCGTAACGCCGCATGGAACTCCGCTGGCGCTGGGGTGGTACTTGGAGTAATCCCGTTGTACCTCCCTTTGAAGTAGGCCTTCCTCGGATCACTAAGCTCCAGCTCGTGTCTGATGTTCATGACGGTTTCGTCGCTGATGCCCTTCTCTTCTGTCAACTGCATGTATTCTTCAACCGGCCAAGGTGAGTAGGTGTTATCGCCAACCTTCTTCAATGGATACTTCCGATACATCAGCATGAGCTGGTTCTTGATGATGTATTCCATCTTCTTGTCCTGACACCAGGATTTGAGCGATACACCTTCTGCATCCTTGTCGCGCCTCCCGGTTACCTTCAAGTATACCTTCTTCGCGAGGATTTCATGAGCAAGCTTCATGGATTCCTCGTCCCGGAGGGCGAGAATGTGTTGAAGGTCGTGGAGGGTGAGGTCCTGTTGAGGAATTTTAAGGATGTTTTGGGGCTTCTTCCCATCCTCACCAATCAAGGTGCTCCGATCCCATGCGTCGAATACTTCCTGCCAGTTGTTGTAAAGATTGTCTGGTGCAAAGACAAGCGGCAGCTTCAACGTGTCTGGGCATAAGTATGTTAAGGGGGGTACAAAACGGGCAAAAATAATATACTTCATAGTATGTTAGATTTGAAGCCCTTTGTTAAATTGTTGTTGAATGCCAACCGTCCATTTTTTAGGTGGGGAGAAATCTTGGCCAACAAAATGTTAGGTGAGCTGAAAATCTCTTGAACAAAGTGCTGATTTTTGGGACTTTGTGTTGTCATAACACATGTTGCTCAATAAGTGGCCGAATCCTTTCCCGAGATGAAAATATTGCATACTACAGAGTCTGAAAATATACTAGAAATACTACGCAGTATATCAATTTTTTCAAGGCTAGGTTTTCAATTGAAAACTAGATTTTGAAGAAAATGATGGAAAATAAAAATATTTTTGAAAACACTTTATATTTTAAGATAGATTATTGTATGCTAAAGAAGGTTTGATAAGAATTTGGAGCAAAAATCAACATTTAACCTCCATTTTAAGTATTTTTGACAATCAATCTATTTTTTGCTATTACAAGTAAATTTAAGTCTCTGATCATAATTTTTCTTTTGGAATGACTGAAAAGAACATATTGTGCATGTAATCTGAAAGTTTTGTAGAATTGTGAACTTCTGATCTCCAACAAGAAGTATATTTGTATACTTCTTAAAACTGTGACAAATATGTAGTAATTACAAAAATACTTCTTGTCATTGAACTGTAGAGGGTTTTGATGAAAATTTATGATATGTGCGATGGCATGGAAGTCAGGACTCACATTTTGGAGACCAACATCTGAAATCAAAAGCAAATTGGGCATGTGACGCGAAAGAGCAATTGTGATATGGCAGAAAAGGGTTTGTGACAGTATATTCGTACCACCTTAGACGACTATCACCCGTCCGTCTTGGAGTCCTTCCCCAAGAGTGTTGCAAGGTATTCCTTGCAGATTTCCTGTAAAATGATGAAGATGACATAAACATGAGCTCAATCACAATGTTGTCGGCTGCCCGCCGACGAAACATAATCTATAATTTAATCCACCATGCTCAAGAGATTGCCAATAACGAAGCACGAAATTGCTGAGTGAAGTGACACATTACCTTCCACTTCTTGTAGTTGGTCCTCCTATCGAGCCGACCATGCTCGATCCACTTATCCCTCAGCTTCCGGAGCTGCGACACGAAGATCTACTCCGCTTTCTTGTCCTTGATTTCAATGTTCAAGAGGTTGGAGATCTTCACGAGGTTTTCCGGATCCCTCGACCACAATGGGATAATATCGTTATTGAGGAAGTAATTCGCCCTGTCCAAATCCACGGGCTCCAACTCGCCAAGTGCTCTGCATGCCAGGTACGTGTGTTGGCAACCAATGATGTACCAGTGGCATGTTGGAGAATTCCACCACTTGTAGTGTACTTCGTCAAGCACAACTTCGACGTCCATGGACGCGTGAATCCTTGGCAGTACAAGCTCGATCCCGTGCAGCACCCTCCCATTCTCTTTTGTTTCCGGAGGACCCCGCAGAGGAACACAGTACAGAGGTGGCTTTGCCCGCCATGGTCCCAATCCTCTGTAGAATAGCATTAGTTGTTCTGTGCGCTTCGCGATGATGGGTCTGTACTTCATCGAGTCGGGAGCAACATGAATTTTTGTCGGAGGAGATCTTTGCTAGGAGCATGTTCTGCTTGAATGGATAACAGGCACTCAGACCATCCTCTAACGCCTTGTACATGATGTCCAGCTCCTGACTACTCGTCTTGACAGAGAAGTGGTTGGCAAATGAAAGCGCATCGGCCACGGACTTCATCTTCGGCTCCTTCTTAGACGCCCTCCTCTTGACCACGTGCATACTCGACTCTCCGTTGTCGGGAGTTCCAGCAACTTCAGTCCCAGCGTCGCTAGCTGCTTTCCTAGAGTTCCTCGGCTTCCTCATCGTCTTCGACTTTGAGGCCGTCATGACCCCGGCCCTGGAAAGATCCACGTCTCTAAAGTCCTTCACTTCTCTGAAACAGGTAAGTAAATCCGTCTTGTCTTCAGGAGTCAAGCCGAGGAACTGCATCCCGCTCTCCTCAGCAGTGATGCATAGGCTATAGCTCTTGAGTGCAGGTCATCCAGGGAATTTGAACCGCGATGATGTCCGGGTTTTTGTCAGCCATTTTGACCTTCACCTAAATGAGGAGTCGCACTTTCTCCTCGTCCTCCTCGTCCTCTTTCATGTCAAGCACGGACACCAGGCTCCCACCCACGAATGTTTTTGCGTTGTGATTTCCGTTGATACCCAACTTGGCAATCACTTCCTTCTTCCATGTGATTCCCCACGACGTTAACTGTGGGTGAACTTCACATATGACTCGTGGCATGCTGTCATCCGGCCAGCCCACGTCCACTTCGACGTCCACAACGCTGCCGACGAGCCACTTCAGCTTGTTTGGAACTACAGTCTTGCGCGGCATAATGGAAGATCAGACAACCTGCCAAAGACTTCGTCGACGGGCCGCTGACGACCACAGTGACAAGTGTACAACACAGAGACGGATGTTTGGAGACACTATGACCTTGGAATCCACACTACACACTGTGCTTATCACCTCTGTGCGATAGACCCTAATGCAACATAAGCTTCTACAAGTCTGAACTTAGCATTCGTCGGCGGGTTGCCAACGGACGCAGTCAATAATGAATCACAAAATAACATTTTGAAGACCCTATCGCGAATTCATTCTGAAACCTGACTACATCCACTTGTGATCACTTCTGAACGAAAATTCAATTTTCACATTATGTTTAACTACACTGAACACAACTTTCATTGGCGGGCCGCCGACGAAACACCATAAACCAAAAGGGCATTTCTAATACGGCACCCGAAATCCGTCGGCTGGCCGCCGACGATGATGATGTACATACCTCTGCATTGTTGCCATTTCGTCGGCGGGTGGGAATTACTCCTCGGCTGATGAGTTGCGTTGAAGCACCTCTGCTAGCCTCCGACGTTTGTCGGCTGCTGTTGATCGGCGGATGAATACAAACACTAAGCTTAAAGCCGTAAGCGCGCTTAACTTAGCGAGAACGCAAAATCAAGAAGAGCACGATTAGAAATGACCAGAAATAGGAAGACGGCAGGGTTTTGTACTCGGATCCGGTGGACCGTCGGAGCCGTTCGATCTCGGTAGGAAGATTTTCGGACGGCCGAGACTTCATGACCGGGTACTAAGCCTAATCCAGGTATCATTAATGAAGTGACATGCCATATCGAAGTGTCGTCTCGGATAAAAACATAGAAACTAGGGTTTTGGGGCCATGACACCTCGAATTGATGTGACATCATTAATGTCGCCTCGGCAATCATTTGACCTAGGGTATAGGGTCCTACACCTACGATGTCACTTCGAATGATTTGATTTCATCTTGTCACCTTGTTCCATTTTGAATCTGCAGAATTTGGCGCGCTCTTGTCAACCCTTGAGCGCGTATCGTTGATCGATTTTGGCGGCTAATTTCAAATTTGAAGTTCGCGCGCGAACCAGAACGAATGATGGTGGGGATATGAACTAAACCTTAGGAACTCACGCGTCATTTATGGACTCACTCGGCGCCTATTCAATGCCCTGACTTCTCACGCTCGCAATTGGTACTGATTCTCTTAGAGGCTAATTTAGAGTCTAAATATCTGATCATGCACAAGTCCGTTACCATTGGTCCAGCAATGGTCCATTTTTTATCTCACTCCTTCACCTGAATATGCTTGGATATTCACTGTCACGTATCGGGCAGTTTAATTGTTTTAGATGGCTCATTTGAAATCAGGTAGTACTAATTTAGTTCCCACAAAATGTTCTTTTCCTCTTCCAAAGTCCATCGGCGGATGATATTATCTACTCGGCAGATGCTTGTCACATCCTTCACATGGTAGACTCTATGTGTAACGTTCAGCCGTCGGCGAGCAGCCGACAGCATGGTTTACAAGACAGATTTCCCAATGACTCTGAAGCTAATTTAGGGATTTGTGTGGTTGTTGATCAGGTTCATCGACTTCGAGACTTCAGAGCCACCCTCGTCGGCGGGCGGCCGACGAAATCATTGTTGCTGCAATTTCCTCATCCATTGTCTTCAGTGATTTCATATCACTGACGTTAGCATGGATCCCGAACCCATGCTGTCGTTCATGAGGAACGGAAAGTCTGTACGATGGAAGCCCCGCAGAGGTGTTGTTGTTGCTCTCACTCATTCCGGCCTCTACTTTGCTGGCAGGGCGATTGTCGAGAGGGTCGTTCTCAAAGACCCATGGATTTTATGTGTGAAGGTTATTGAAGTGTCCGATGCACTGGAGATGCCCATTCCATTTCCTATGGATGGCGTTTCCATGTTGCGGGAGTGCGAAGGCCGGTCGATTAACTGGGAGGCCGCTGATCTTAGGCCTTACGCTAACATTGATGAACATTCAAAGGAGCTTGCCGAGATTTCATGTCTCTCAGTTGATGACCTGAAATCCATCCAAGAGTTTCTAGACCTTCGCCACGGCATGGAGGTGGTCTTATTTGATGGCAGCGGCAATCAGAGACATTGTGCAGGAGTTGGAGTCATCGACGAATGCTCACCGAAGGGTACGTGGGAGGGATTTCTCATTCCTCACAGCTTCTTCCTGCTTGTCAGAGTTCAATCAGTCAATCCTAAATACGTCGGTCATCCCGCACATTGCGAGATTCCCTCCATCGGCGCTCTCGGCGATTCTGTAGGCTTACTAGTCCTTTGGAGTGGCTATCGGGTTCGTCCCTTTTCACTTGATGTCCGCTCCGATGATGCCCTGGGGATTGACTCTTCATTGATTGATACTGACATTGAAGCATCGAACGACGACAACCGTTCCGATAGGGTATATGAGGACAATAATAATCATGGTACCCGTAGTTATTTGGAGGGATCCGAATCGGAGACTCAAATGGCCGCTGGAAGTGACGATGATGTCTCATCGGCGGGCCGCCGACAACATAATTATCACTCTTTTGAATATCCACCCGCCACCCTCGACGGTGTATTTGTTCCGAATTCGTTCCTAGACCGACCACAATGGCGGAACAAGTACTACCAGCTCGTAGATGACAACTTCGCTACAATTGGGTGTGCCATGATCGAAGTGTGCTTGCCACATGAGGCATGCGATTCAGAGATTTTAGGAGACACAGATGTTGGGGTCCTCTTTGTCTCAGAGGACGAGGATCTTCAGATGACAACAATGCGCTGGCGATTAATTCACACGCGCCTTGAAGGTGGTCCACTTCTTTCTGAGTGCCTTACATTCTGCTCAACGCATAGTCAAGCTGCATGCGAGGATGACGGGCTTGAGGGTGTGCCTAAGGATCCTTACAAGGGCGTTCGTCGGAAGCTTTTGCCGAAAGACGATGTGTCGGTTTCCAAGTTCCGGCGCCTTCAGAGCCCAGATGAGTGCCGCCTCGTTAGCGCGAGAAGGTGTTGTAAGAAACGATGTTGCCAGTTATTTCGTTGGGAAGACAGCCGCAAGATTCGAAGGAAGTACTACGCGTCAAGCTTCGAACAACGACGCAAAATGGCCTATGCAGTTGCGAACCAGCTTCACCAAATTCCTAGATTCCAAAAATTATACATCACCCCTATAGGTGTCGATGTTTGTGAAGTCACTTGGTATAACATTCACGGCGTGTCGAAGTCCGCATACTACAACTACAAATATGATTCAAAGATCACTCGCGTAAATGGCAGCCACGATAACGCAGGCACTTTGCGGCCCAGGCCTCACACCGTTCAGGCTCGTGGGACCATATCCAGCATTATCAATGACAGTGCGGACCAGATGCTAAATGAATTCCGTGTCATCGGAAATAAGAGAGTCGCCGCGTTGAAGGTCCTTCCCACGACGATGAATTGGAATCACTTACGTGACATGGCCAACTTTGTAAGTATTGTCATTACTTTCCCCTATCTTTGGATTTAGCATGGTCTGACTTCTTTGTTGCTTCAACGAGCGACGTCGGCGGCCCGCCGACGGAACTCACTCATTGCCTATTGGGCATACCCAATGACACCATTGTCTTTCTATATTACTGATATCCTTTAAAATGTCTTATCCAGGTAAACGTCGAATGCAATGCTAAGCCGATTTCGCAATCTGCGGTGAATAACATGAAGAAGAGGTTCTTCATAAATGTAGAAGTGAAGTCTGTGGGTAGCAACTTCTCCAAGTGCACGGAGTGCGACTTCCTCGTCGAGTTAATCGCAAAATATCCTCGCGAGTCAGACGAGTGGCAAGGACTCACGGATGACAGAAACATGCACCTAAACTATCAAAGGGCATGCAGAAATGTTTATTCCGGCTGGTCGGCTCAGTCTATTCAGTACCCGTCTGAGTTCTTTTGCATAATTCATGACAAGATGGATACCTCCAAGACGGCCATTCCTAGAATGCAGAGGATTACCAAGGCCACCGCCAGGCTCGGTCAGATTCCGATTTCATGTACCGGCATGCTCACACATGGACACGGCGACGGTGCCTACGCTCATTACTCGACGTCGTTATGGCCGGGGGACTCGAATTTGACCATCTCTTCTCTCTGCCGTGTTCTAAGAGCATTAGAGAGGCGCCCCGTGCGAGAGTCCAAGGAGCTATTCACGTGTCCACCCCTCAATCCTTTCTTTGATGCTCTACTTCATGGGAAGTCCAGATGTATGTCACCGATTCCAGAATCTAAAGGAGATCCATTCCCGAATACTCCTTCTGGTCGACCGCAAGTCCCGCTTCCTCGGAAGTTGTTTCTCCAGCTTGATAATTGCGCCAAGGATAACAAGAATCGGTTCCTCATGGCGTTTTGCTCGCTTTTTACAGCTAGAAAAATCTTTAAGGAGGTCACTGTGGGATTCTTGATTGTTGGCCACACTCATGAGGATATTGACGCACATTTTAGTTACCTATCGAAACTCATCAAACGGAAGAATACTTACTGTTTGGCTGACCTCATGAAAGCCTTCATGGACTCGCAGAAGACTGTCGCGTTCATTCCGGAACTTGTCCAAGAGGTTGCGGATTTTAAGAGTTATATTGTTGGATATCATCATGACGGGAGTAACAGGATTGTGGGACTGGGAGAGATGCATATGTTCAAGTTTTACGTGGAGGAGGAAGGAGATGACGCTGGATGGCCGGTCATGAGATACTAGAAGTGTGCGACTGATTCATCCTGGCTTCCTCCAGTTAAGCCAATCATGGTGGAAATACTCCTATTCCCATCTCTCTTTAGCTTTCTCCACCTTCGTCGTCTTTCATCTCCGTCGGCGGCCCGCCGATGGACCTAAACGTTTCTGCTGTGAGTTCGTGTGCTCATTTAATTTGTGCCATTGATTCTTCTTGGACTCCTACAAGTAAGCCTGTCAAGATGTGGACCGCGGATGAGCACGGAAATCCACGCCTACCTGTTGGAGATCCAAAGCCAGTCCCACATAAGCCTCTCTGGGGGACGTCCGAGTTAACCAAAACAAAAGAAACCTAGAGAAGGAGATTGCCCGTGCCACTGGAGTCAGCGAAAAGCAATCCTTCATTAAGAACGGAATTGCTAAATATATTGAGTTCTGGAAGACCGGCATGTCCCGGGACAAGCGTTATGCAGCGGATATGGCCCCCTATATTTTGTATTGGGAGCATATCCATCAACTTATTTCTGGTCCTCTGCCACCAAACCGGGAGTCTCTCCAAGAAGGATTTTGGCCAACTTCAAATTGGATTCGCGATCATGCTCGCGGCTCAACGTCGCCCGATGATGTCATTGGAATTCCGGACATTACCCCTGAGGATGACCCCGACGCATATCGTTTTTGTGGCCCTGAATTGAGCCGTCCGAAGCTGTCGTTCAATCCATTTCGAGACGTTTTACTCAATGATTTCGTTCTTTGCCGTCCTAGCCACGGTCATTACCTTCCCGTGTGGATGGGCCGAGTTCTTGAATGCGTCAATTTGACACCAGGTGATTGCTATGGGAATTTCAAAGTCGAATGGTGGATGCCCATGTCAGGGAAGAAGGAATCAAAGAAGATTGTCGTGAGGGAATGCTGGACCAAGAGATGGCAAAGGGAACCTTGTCTTTCAGAGGTACAAAACTCCAAAATTGTTCTTTACTTATACCGCTATCCGTCGCACACTAAGAAAGACCCTCCTGGTTCTCATCGTATTCTGCCTGAGGCAGCGAGCACTGCGATTGCAACTCTGGAGGCTGGTGGCATCTCAGTCAATTGTGGAGATGAGGACTGATTCTTATTTCATCGGCTGCCAGCCGATGGATTGCTGCTTAATCCTTATCTTAGGACTCAATTGTTGTCAGATCGTACTGTAGGTATTATTCTTGGTTATTAGATGGCGAGGTCTCTTTCTGGATAGAAGATAGCGTTCTTGTCGGCTCCCCGCCGACTGTGGCTGTACACTTTACACAACAAATGCAATCATGTCGACTATTTCTCAGATATGCAATCGCCTTTGTTTGTCAAAGTGTCCTAAACCGCTGGCTTCATTGTTTTGTATGAAGCTCATTTCTAATCTTTTTCAGCCTCCTTGTGCTTACAAACCACCCTCCCCTATCTTCACTAGTCGGAGAATTTGAGCCCTTTTTTCAAGATATTTTAACGCTCATGATCGCGGACTATGTGCATGACGCCATCCTCCATCATGGTTTGTTTCACCTTATCCTCGATCACTATGTCTCGGCTGCCCGCCGACACTTGCGTTTAAATTTCTTCTACTATATCTCTGCGATACAAAGCACTATTCCTGTTAATATGGAAGACGAAGAGTCTAGGTCGTCAACGTCGCCTCATGGTCGGCCGCCCCCCGAGAAGAGAAGTCACGCGACATTTTAACAATCCTCAGTAGATTCTGAGTATCCTTCACCCATACAAATTGTATATTTTAGGACAATCTAGTAGGTGTTTAGGGTCATCACAAGTATCTAATTTGGTCCACAATTGATCGTTTTGTCCACATTTAGTTAAATATCCGTTTAGTACATAACAAGATCCTTCAAGCAAAAGTTGAATGAGGTCATTATTTGCAAATGTGTCATATTGGCCATAGTTTTGAAGTTTTTTTCAGAAACATAGTTGTGGTCCTTTAGATAGTCGTGGTTCTTTGGAATTCTACAAATCTCACATTCTAAAAAGGTTTATGTTTGCAATATATAAAACTTTGAATATATTGTGTTTAGTTATTGAATTGCATTGATTTTTTAAATTGCTTCTTATGGGAATAGAATGTTCATCAATATGTTCATATATCAGCGATCCAGATGTGTGTGCTATTTGCTTGGACAAGATCAAATTAGCTGAAACCAGCCAGATCAAAGGATGTGAGCACTTCTATTGGTACGTGTTTACGGTTGACATATTTTAGTGATGTTTACGAGCTTCATAGTGTCGTGCTTATTGCAGTGATGAATTGAAGTCAAGGTTGCTTCTACTTGGTCATTAATTACATGTTTATATGATGGTTGCAGCATCACTTGTATATTACGTTGGGCTCTGTACCAGAAGAATACGTGGTGCCCACAGTGCCGCCTGCCCTTCGCCGAGTTATATTTGTATAAGTCACTGGATGGCAGGTGCGTCGCTTTTCTCTGTTCAATTTTACCCTATTCAGTTTTGCAATATTTGTGGCATGAAATTTTTGTCTCAATTGAGCATTGCAACCAGCGGTGTTGTAGGAAGCATGGATGCTCGTTGTTGAATTTGTATGTGATTCATGTAGTTAATTTATGTCAATCTAGTCGAGTCTATCGTACTTGTGTGCTGGCCGCTTCTCTGATTTTTAATTTTGTAGCTTTGATGTTCTTATCTTTTTGTTTTTTGTGTGTGCAGCCTCAACGATTACCTCGTCGAGGAAAGCGTCTGCCTTCTTCTGAGGGCATCGTGGTTCCAAGGCATGTTTGCCCTTACCCATGCGGAAGAACATGAGGATTACTATGAAGAGGACGATTTCAACGACTATTACTTCAAGTCCAACATCCGTATAGGGAACCGTCGATGGGGCGACAATGGCTACGTTCGTGCCGGTCGTCGTGAGGCTCGGCCTGTGGCCGTTAAGCACCTCGCAGCTGCAGTGGCGCAAGTTGATGAATCTGGTTCTTCTACATTCCGCCCTGGGAAGAACAAGGAAAAAGCGCCTGCCAAGGAAGCCACCGGTCGCCGAGCGAAGCGGGCCCAGAAGCGTGAAGCTTTGGACAAACTGCAGACTCCGCAGTGATCGGTTCGGTGAGTACGTTCGGTTGAGTGAATACATTCGTTTGAGTACATTCGTTTCAGATAGAAGCTAGTCATCTCTATCATTCTGTACAGTTGGAATATGAACTAATCCTTTTGGAATAAAAACCATTTGGATTAAATGGAGATGCGGTTGTATGAGAACCATTTGACAGAGTTGTCATCTCAGCCGCTGGGCAAGCGCATCAAGCTTTTCATGCCATCATCGGGAAACTGGTTAGACCACACAAGTTTTAGATCAGGATTTTAATATCTTCTGTATGCACTACTCTCTGGTTGGCACATAAATAAGATGAACATTGGACACTTGTTGAAGAGAAGTAATATTCTTATCTAATTTCGTGTCATGAGAGTCATTGCATGGACTTCTGACATGGATACCAGTATTAGAAGATGAACCATGAATTTGGGGATGTCTGCATGAGTTGGGTTGATTTGGTGCTTTTTATTTGTTCATGAAGCAACTAAATTTATTTTAGGTAGGACATTGATCTGTGAGGTAAGCCATGAAGTTGCATTTTTAAACCCTCAACCTCAACCCCAATTTGAAATTATTTACTTTTAGCCCTTTTAGAATTACAAGCATGTGGGTATTGTGTGAACATTCAGGTCTTGATGAAGATGAGTATGCTTTGATAATAACCGAGCAACAATCAACCGCTAAGTTGTTGCAACCAGTCTAAACCCAAAAACCTAAACCCCAAACCCTAGAAGTGGCTGACTGGTTTGGAAACATGTTTTCACCAGCAGCCTTCCCATGTCACTATCTTGTGCTTTTTAGAACGTGGGCGCCTCAGTAGCATCCGGGTATCATAGTACCATCCGAATACCACAGTATCATATGGGTATCATACTCTTATCCGGGTATAACAAAGTACATTAGTATTTACCAACATATAACTCTTGAAGTGCACATGATAAGTGATATGGATAAGTTGAAGTGCACATGATAAAGTGATTATGCATTTTTGCAAAATTCCTTTTACTTTAAATTTTATTTTCGAATCTCTTTTACTTTCATTTTACTTTAAATTAGGATATATATAGGGGTTGAGGTTAAAGAATTCTTTAGTCTCAACAACACATCTCTTGGAGCCTTCACTCACCTCTCTTGTTGTTCATGTACTCATCCAAGTTTATATTAGTTCATATCAGTTCTTCTAGTTTGCAGGCTTCTTGTCTAGTATTCTTGTGTTGAGATGTGTTTGTAGTTTGTGTGGTCATGGAATTAGGGAGAGGAATTTATTATTGAAGAAGGTGGAAGTGTCTGATTTAACGGGACATTTACTAGATGCTATGTATACTGCCATTTGCGGGAAGCGGTTGCTTTTTGAGGACGTGCAGAGCTTGCCGCCTATTTCTAAGCGCCTGAAGTTCACTCAGGGGAATTCCGCCAAACGGTTTGTGAGTGTTGGGCCTAGAAGTGACCCAAATCACGACCCTAGCCTTGAGAGGAGTGCGTTTCTTTCGCAACTTCATGCTCTCTTCCCCACATGGAAGAACAAGCATTGGAGAAGGTGTTGGAGGCTTCCAATAATGATATAGAAAATGCTATCAAGAGCCTCAATCTACTTTGTTTGACCTCATCCCTGCCACTAGCGAGAGCGGAAAATGTCGCACTAGCTGGTGACAACACCAGTTCTACTATTCAGTCAGAAAGGGGCAAGTGGGTGGAACATTTGGTTAGCGAGATGATGAATGCAACCAATTTAGACAATGCCCGTGAAAAGGCTACCTCTGTGCTTGAGGCGTTCGAGAATTCTATTGTGTCCCGCTCATCAATTGTCATTGAAGAAATTCAAAAGGAGAATGTGGTTGTGAAGGAGCAGAATCGAGGGCTAGTGCATGACAACCAGATCCTGAAAAGAGCAGTTTCTATTCAACATAAGCGGCAACAAGATCTTGATGGCCAAGCTGAAGAGCTTCAGCATGTTAAACAACTCCTTGCTCAGTATCAGGAGCAAGTGCGAACATTGGAGTTGAGCAACTATTCATTGGCATTTCACCTTTGGCAGGCACAAGAAGGGAGCTCCATGCCAGGACACTTTCACCAAGATGTCTTCTGAGCTGCAAGTCTACTGGTGAAATCCAAGCTTCTTGTTTGGAAATTGGATTGCAAGGATTGTTTGAAAAATGATATTAAGGATTGAAATTTTGAGGGTTAGGAATGATTGGAAACAAGACCATGATGCACCACGAAATTTGTGTAATTGGAGGGACTTGGAGTATCAATGCACACGTTATGCTTTGATATTCAGCAAGGCCTTGAGTAATTCTTCAAATATTTTGTTGCTTCTTGTGTATTACAGTTGGTGCTTGCTGTCCATCGAACTCTTTGGTTCTAGATACCAAACACAAACAAATTCTCTTGCAGTTTCTCAACTGAATTCAAATCTCCACGGTAGATGCAAAGGTATCCATTCCCTTTTCAAGAGGGAAAGACCTAACTAAAGTCCTAATCTCTATTGAATTTAATTAAGTTAATTGAAGTTTTGTTGCACTATTTGTCATAAACCACATAAATTGGTAAAAAAGCTTTGTATCTTTTGAATTATAGACCAGAATTCTATCAAAAGTATGACAATGGGAAGCTAACACAAAGTTGCTTGATTGAATAAAAAAATCTCTGCCAAATTTTACGATTGTAGGATTCTACATATATACTCAATTTGCCCGCCAAGGGGACAATTGCCCTTTATGGATCAAGCTAATTTACTAATTTACAAGCCAAAGACGACATGCAAAATGATCAACTATGTCTGTAGAACATTTCTGTCAACTAGCTACAAATTCACCTCCTTCGTTTACCGATTCTTGCTCAATGTGTCGTTTAATCTGCTTGCAGGTTCTAACCACAGGTATATTTTAATACAAAAATGTATTGAAGATATACTATAAAATATATAAAAATAAAAATATAAGAATATAATATTAATTATAAAATATAAAATAATAAAATATTTTTTATTGTATATGCTTATAATAAACTTATTATCGCATTTTAATTGCTCAATATGTTTTTGATATTGTATTTAATATGAATATTTATTTAGTATTACATTATATTTAATTTAATATATAATATATAATATATTAATTATATTTAGTTTATTAAACATTCCATTATATTATATTATATAATTTGAATTAAAATACTATAATTAATTTCATTATAATTTATAGAATATTCTATTAATTGAATAACATTCGAATATTCTAACATTATTATAATTTAATAAATATATGTTCTATTATTCTAACATTGATTTTTATATAAACTGCATTCAATTTATTAATTACTCCATTTGAAATCATCTATAATATTCTATTATATCCATCCATTTTTAAATTCAACACTTGTTTCTTTCACAATTACAACTTTTTTGTATCAAATGACTTGTTATTTAACTAACACTAAATGTCATCGCATTGAAATTTAACAACGGCCAAATTTACAATTATTGACATTTAGTGTTGTTACATTTGTAGGGTAATTGGCAATTAGTATTTGAGTTTGTAATTAGTGTTGCAAACACTAAATATCATCTTTAGTGTAGTGGAGGCCTTGTTTTGCCCAACGGGCCAATGATAATCTCCAATAAAGTACACGTATGCCCATTATTTTGATACCCGGGTTGCCTAAATATACAAAATGAAATTAACCCGGATTTTGTCACATGGCGCATTTTGGGAAGCCTAGATATTGGTCCGATTATTGGGCCGATTCTATCATAATATAAAGTACATAGATTGACTCATAACGGTACGACTAAAAACACATTTGAGAGGAGGAACAGACCCATAAGAAACATCAAAACTCGCTCGATGCAACATCACTTGCCTCTCAATGAGCAAATGACTGAAACTGAGAAGCCCAGTCGCGACCGACGAATGCAATCTCCTGCTCCCAGGAACTTCCATCTGCAGCTCCCATCTGACTCCGCATCGGAGACACTGAGTGCGCATCGGAAATATCCACCGGCATCCAATCACCGAAATCTGTCGCCTGAGAAATCACACCGGCCGTTAGGGCTCCGCCAAAATGCTCGGGGTTCATATCAATGAAGTCGCTCGGATCATGAACCATGGCGGTCTCCATACTCCACTGCATCGTGCTGCTCTGCAACCTGTCTCCAATTCCGTTGGCAACACCCCAGGCCTCCTGCGCTTCTGCCATGCCCACCATGGACGGCCAGCCTGGTTGTGCTTGCGAGGTGGCATCGTCTGCTTCGTCGAGGATGAGCGACGACTCGATCGCCGAGAGCGAGCGAAAGCCTGGTGTGGTGCCCGAGGTGGAGTGATTGGGAGACGGCAGCGACGAATCCTTCGACTTCATCCACTTGGTATCGTTCTTCACGACCTCCAGCTTCGCTTCCGCGGTCAGGCCCGCGGAGGACGGGCGCGAGGACATGATCCGGGGAGTGGAGTCGGGGAAGTTGAGCGGCCTGCCGTAGTGGTGAAACGCGACGTCGACAACGCGCGCGGCGTCGATCTCGGAGCGGAATTCCCCGAACGACACCTTGTTCTTGCTCTTGGGCGGCTTCATCTCCGCTACCCATCGGTCGTGGTCGGCGCGGTAGCGGACGCCCTTGAACCTGTTGGCCTCGGGAGCTCGACGATCCTGCACTCGTGCGGTGTGGTCTTTGTCGCGTGTGGGACAGACGTGGTGGCAGGGGTTGAGTGTCCGACGCCTTTTGTGTGGCCTGGATGCGGAATGACAAATGGATAATGACAGACTCCGACACAAACTGATAATGAGGAGGCTGACTTTGAATTTGAATTTCCAGAGCCTTAAGGGAAGACCTACTTCGGCGTCTTCAGAAACAATTCTGGGCACACCCTCATACCGACCATCGCTATGAATATCTGGTAATACTGTACGCAACACTTGCAGATCCTGAAGAAATAGAATTGAATATTGAGCGGAGCAGGAACATGGTCGGTCGAAAGTCGGGGAATGGACGCTTGAAACCAGAGTTCGCGTGCCTGCCCTGGACTCCACTCTACCACTTCCAGGTCGAGCAGATCCAACTAAGCCTCTCTTCATGATGGTTGCAGCGAGGGGTTTGAGGTGGCGCAACACGTCCTCCTCGACCTCGTCCTCGTCCTCATCTAGCTCAGCTTGTCTTTCCAGTGCCGCCTCCTGCTCGGGATCAAATAATCCACAATCTTCGTCAAACCGGGCGCGCTTTGCAGCATTGTAGGTAACAGTGGCGCAGTCGGAGACCCTGTACGATTGAAACCACCGCCATAGGCTTCGAGCCACATGATTGATTTCTTCTTCAGAATGCTCCTCGTATCCGGAAATATTTTCATTAAGCAAGTTTTTGGTGTCTAGAGCGAGAGCCATGACTAGGGACTCGACACTGGCGCGGACAGGAAGTCCCCCACGCTCGGACTTACCCGAGGTGGGCCCGTCTTAATTGCATGGGTTCATTTTTCTGGCCCTCCCATTTTGGGGGGGTCAGAGGCTTTTTTTGGCTTTTTTTTTTACAAAATTGGGGCCTACGGCCACAATTTAGTCTATGGGTACCCTGATGGCTAAATTTAGGCCCCCATTCAAAAACAAAATAGGGGCCAGGTTTTGGCCCCACCACCTCATCCCCACCCGGTGAGTCCAAGCGTGGGGGATGTCCTGTCAAATCGCTCGACACTATCCCAGGTGCTACTGCTACACTACAAACCCAATTCTGAACTTCCTCAACCTTAAAAACTACAGGAACGAGACCTAAAGAGCAGCCCCGAAGAGCAAGTGACACGAGCATTCCTCAGCCATGAGATCTAAAGCAAACCGCTGAACATTACCACTCCCAAAATTCGGCAGCTACTGAACCAAACAAATGATGAATGAACTCACCGCAATAGCTTTATCTCATCTCCATCACTTCTTCCACACCAGGACAGACACCCCATTCTGGATCTTAAAGACTGGAAGTGGGGAGGAAGGGGGGAGTGGGGACGAAGGGGGGAAGTGCCTCGTCACTAGCCAACCTCGAAATCGAGGACTGGCTGGGAGAAGATCTGACCGTCGACCGTCAATGGTCTAGATTCAATCTGTGTCGTCCATCTGGTTGGGGCCCGGTGCGTTACCCCAAATTTATTAACCTGAAATTTTTAACCTGAAATTTTACTAACTTGAAATTTATTACCTGAAATTTTGATGTGCTGGTGCTTGTGCTGGAATTTTTTGTGTAATGAGCATTTTCGCCATTCTCTTGTTTGTTCTTGAATTTTTTATTCCCAAAAATGTATTGTCTTCTAGGCTTTATGATTAAAGGAGGTGAGAGACCCTCAAGAAACTAAGATTGACTTGGGATTTGCCAAATATTTTGGTCACAGCCTCTCTAATCGGTCCCTTGGGCTTTCACACTATAAGGACCCAAACTCCACATATTACATACTTTAATATTTTTTCCAACTCCAAAACTCGGTCTCTCAACATAGTTTGGTCCATAACAAAGTTTGGTCATCATCAAAGTTTGGTCCGTGGTACGTGTGTGAAACCCCCCTTAATTTATTATAAAAACTAAGTTGGGTTGAGATGTCATTGTGTTTAAAATAATTTGAAGCTTTCATCAAGTAACTACCATTCTTCTCCTACACATAAATATGGATATAATAATAAGGCTATTTTATTTATCTTGTCCTCGAAAGAAAACACATTTGGAAAGATTTCTAGGACAAATGCCGCCATGGAGAATTGTGAACAGGGAGGGACATTGAAGATGTATTATCCTCTATGAACAATGACGTGGAGGCAAGGCCTTTTTGCATCAAAGCAAAGACAGGGGACGTAATTGCAGTTCCGCAACTTTGAGGCCTATTCACACCGGTGGGAGAACAATCGTTGAGTGTCACAATTGCCAATACGTGATTACAAAAAGTAGTGATAGTATTGCTCAAGAAGACGAAGGATGTGAAGGTGAACAAGATGTGGAGTTGTTTTTCAAAGATTTTAATATTTATTAGCAATATAGCACCAAGATCATAGGTTCATATAGAGGTCTTATATAATATACATTTTACATACGACTTTGTTTTTTTAATTATATATAATAAATATTTTATATAATGGTAGTTGTTACTACCATGATATTATAGGTATTGTATTTGCATTGTTCATTATTGAATGTATATTTATTTGGTAGGTTCAATATTTATGTATACTATGTAAAATTGAATTACATCTTCTATGTAGAAAAAAATAAATTGTAGTGCATGTCCATGTATGATAGTTGAAAATTGTATGAAGAGGGTATGGATTTTTAAAGCTTATTTTTCCAATATGACTAATATGATTATCCAAACATAGTGTGACAAATGTGACTAATTCCTAGTTTGAAGGTTAGTGACATTAGTCACATTGAAAACATAATGTTTGCAAATCCACTACTTATTTATGCACTTAAAATCCACTGTAAGTGCAAAGGTTTTCAAATAAATTTTAATTTAAAAGATATTGGAGATATTTATGAATTCATGATATTTAGTTAAAAAGTGGGTAAATGATTCAAGAAGTTTGCATTGAAATATCTGCTCCAATGAAGTGGATGCAAGAATGGGGTTTTAAGTATGTGCTCTAAGCCTAAAAATAATTGAAAAGAAAGGAGATCATAAAGTTTGTAAGATAGTGTTTGTAAGATAGTGACATTAAATATATTGTATAAAAACTATATGTTGGAAAAAAATATTAAAGTACGTAATATGTGGAGTTTGGGTCCATGTAGTGTGAAAGCCCAAGGGACCGATTAGAGAGGTTGTGACCAAAATATTTGGCAAATCCCAAGTCAATCTTAGTTTCTTGAGGGTCTCTCACCTTCTTTAATCATAAAGCCTAGAAGAGAAATCATTCTTGGGAATAAAAAATTCAAGAGAAAACAAGAGAATGGCCAAAATGCTCATTACACAAAAAATTCTAGCACAAGCACTAGCACATCAAAATTTCAGGTAATAAATTTCAAGTTACTAAAATTTCAGGTTAAAAATTTCAGGTAAATAAATTTGGGGTAACGCATCGGGCCCCAACCAGAGATGGACGACACATATTGAATCTAGACCATCGACGATCAGATATTCTCCCAGCCAGTCCTTGATTTCGAGGTTGGCTAGTGACGAGGGGGGGAGTGGGGAGGAAGGGGGGGGAGTGGGGAGGTAGGGGGGAGTGGGGAGGTAGGGGGGGAGTGGAGAGGAAGGGCCTCGTCACTAGCCAGCCTTGAAATCGAACACTGACTGGGAGAAGATCTGGCAGTTGATGGGGAAGATTCAATCTGTGTCGTCCATCTGTGGTGGAGGGGCTCGGTGCGTTACCCCTTCAAATTTATTTACCTAGAATTTTTAACCTGAAATTTTACTAACCTGAAATTTTGATGTGCTACACTAAAATTGAGAATTAGTGTTCGCAACACTAATTACGAACTCTAACACTAAATGCAAACTTGAGATATAGTGTTACAACACTAAATGCCAACATGAACACTAAATACAGAGAATTGTAACTTTGGGATTTAACTAGCTTTACATATAGTGTAATGGCAAAATAATGTTTAGAAAATTAAGAATTAGAAAATATTACAAAGTTGACAAAAATTGACAAACATTGACAAAGATCATGTGATTCAAGAAATTACTAAAAATTGAATAGAAAATTTAAATAAATAAATAATAATATAATATAAATAATAATAATATTTATATTATAATAATATAAATAAGATTAATATTTACTATAATAATATAAATTATTTATATTATAATAATATAAATACAATAATAATAATAAATAAATAAATAAAAAAGTCAAACATGTAACTCGTGGCTCATTAATGAGCGTTACACTAAATTCCAACAAATACACAATTAGAGTAGAAAGGTCAATCGAGGTTATTACATTAAATGTAGTGTAACACTAATTCTTAATTTTAGTGTAGTGCTAGTGCTGGAATTTTTTGTGTAATGAGCATTTTGGCCATTTTCTTGTTTTTTCTTGAATTTTTTATTCCCAAGACTGATTTCTCTTCTAGGCTTTATGATTAAAGAAGGTGAGAGACCCTTAAGAAACTAAGATTGACTTGGGATTTGCCAGATATTTTGGTCACGGTCTCTCTACTCGGTCCCTTGGACTTTCACACTACGAGGAACCAAACTTCACATATTACATACTTTAATATTTTTTTCCAACATATAGTTTTTATACAATATATTTAATGTCACTCACTTACAAACTTTATAATCTTCTTTCTTTTCAATTATTTTTAGGCTTAGAGCACATACTTAAAACCCCATTATTGCATCCACTTCATTAAAGCATATATTTCAATGCAAACTTCTTGGATCATTTACCCACATTTTAACTAAATATCATGAATTCATAAATATGTCCAATATCTTTAAATTAGAATTTATTTGAAAACCTTTGCACTTATAGTGGATTTTAAGTACATAAAGAAGTAGTGGATTTGCAAACATTATGTTTTCAATGTGACTAATGTCACTAACCTTCAAACTAGGAATTAGTCACATTAGTCACACTATGTTTGGATAATCATATTAGTCATATTGGAAAAATAAGCTTTGAAAGTCAGTGAAGTTTGGGTCCTCATAGTGTGAAAGTCCAAGGGACTGAGTAGAGAGGCCGTGACCAAATATTTGGCAAATCCCAAGTCAATCTTAGTTTCTTAAGGCTCTCTCACCTTCTTTAATCATAAAGCCTAGAAAAGAATACATTCTTGGGAATAAGAAATTCAAGAAAAAACAAGAAAACGGCCAAAATGCTCATTACACAAAAAATTCCAGCACAAGCACTAACACATCAAAATTTCAGGTAATAAATTTCAGGTTAGTAAAATTTCAGTTTAAAAATTCCAGGTAAATCAATTTGGACGGGTAACGCACCGGGCCCCCCACCAGAGATGTACGACACAGATTGAATCTTCTCCATCAACGGCCAGATCTTCCTTCAGTCAGTCCTCAATCTCGAGGCTGGTTGGTCGCGATGGAGGAAGGAGGGGGAGTGGGGAGGAAGGGGGGGGAGTAAATGGTGACTCCCCCTCAAGGGCCCCACTTTGACACTTTCAACAAGAATTTCACACTGCCATTGGCCTCCCACTCATAGGGAAACTCAACCAAAGGAACCGACTGGACTTACAATAGATAATTTAGCTTGTCTTCAGTTAGCCCCTAAAAGCTCTACATTGATAAAAAAAACTGCCAGGATGAACTTATTGAAAATGTAATTGTAGGATATTCTTCTAAACGTATACGAGATGATGTGGTTAAAATTTCGTGAATTTTGACAATACAGATTGAAAGATAATTGCAGTCAAAGTCTGCATTCTTGTACCCTATAGGTACGCTTGGGCCTTTGAGGATTAAGGGTTGGGAATGACTGGAAACCAGACAATGGTGCACTATGAAATCAATGACATGAAGTATTAATGCATACGTTATGCTTTGATAGTTAGTAAGGCCTTGAGTGGTTCTACGAATATTTCCTTGCTTCTTGTGTATCAGTCTAGAGTATGCTTGTTTTTGCTACCACTAGTGCAACTAGATCCTATGCTTCCTCCCTAAAATGTAAGAAGAACCATTAGGGGGTTTGTTGTTTTGAATAATTCAACCATAAATTGATATAAGTTACCTAGCAAAGAGGATGGAGTTTCAAAGCGTGCAATTTGCAATTGTGGTTGTTTTGGATAGTTCAAATTTAATCCCTAAAGCTTTTTGACACTATAGCACCCAAATTCAATGAAAACTAAAATTGCTAGTTTTAATGCATTCAACACAAGATGCAAATAAACACATTTTTTTGGTCCAAGATGATTGGTCCCTAAACTACCCGGATAATAGAGTGAGTTATCCAAAGCCATGTAATTACGGGTTTGATTCCTAGTGGATGCATAACCTCACTATAAAATTTTCTCTTACATGACAGGATTTGACCGCAAGCTACCAATATAGCAACTGTGTATGCCAAAATCATAATTACAAAATAAATAGATAAATATAAACACATTTTTTACATATCTAAGTGTAGGATCTTAGAGAGTTAGTTTTGAAATGTTTTTGTTGTGGAATTTTCAAGGAAATTTAGGGGTTAAGAAAAATGGACATTGTTTCAAACACTCCAAATTCAATACACTTTTGGTTAAGTGTCCAAAAGAAGTGTTGGAAATGTGTGTATGGTGTTGATCTTAATTGTTCCTTCTTTAGCTTCACCTCTTTTCCACGTGTTGAACTATAGCCAAGGAGAATAAACATAATAAAATGAACCAAAAAGTGCAAAATGTGTGCATTAACCTCTAAGGGACCACCGCTAATTTTGCTGAAAAACTAGTTCAAAATTGCCACTATCAAAAAGAGGCATGAAAATCACATTTTAAGTGATATTATGGATTTCCAATAGTAACCTCTTGAAATATACTTCTATATAAACATGCATTTTTAAAATTTTATTTGATTTTATTTAAAATTTTCATTCCACCGCACGAATTGATAGATTATGGTGCTAGAAGTCAAACAAATGGTTCATTTTCTTCCCTGCATTGAGTGGATCAACAAACTTTGACTTCACTTTGTATCAAATTTTTGCACTACACAATATCTAAATCTTTTACCATTGTCTTCAGCATGATGTTATTTCCCTGTACACTAATTTTTAGAGGTAAAGAAAGGGTGTAGCATGTTCAAAACAAGTGTGCAAAGACTGGAGGTTCAAAATTTGCCATATCACGTTTTTTTTTTTTGTGAGCTTAATATGTTTTGGAATGAGAGCAACGCTATCTTGTGAGTGGTAAACGGTGAGCGGCAAGCGGTGAGTGCAAAAAAAATTGGCAAAAAGAATAATTTTGAATTTTTTTCTTCAAAAATATGAAAGTGTTGCCTATTATTAAACCATAAATCCTAAAACTTAAACTCCTAACCCTAAATCCTACACCCTAAACTCTAAATTTGATTGTTCAATGCTCACTGCTCACCATTTATTGCTCACAAGATAGCATTCTTTGTCCTGGCACGTTTTGTTGTGGTTGGTTCTTTCTTGCAATTTAAATTTTGAATTTTATTGCGCCGAAAAAATGAAAGTAAAATCTAAAGTGAACTATACTATCTCATCATAAATTCAAATTCTCAAATTAATAAACTAAAAATTACTCAGCCTCCTTTTAGTCACCTCGTCACTACACTAAGCCTCTTTAGACTCTACTATCACATGTCACTATCAAGAAGGTATTTTAATAAAGAACCAAATTTTTATTTAACCCCTAAGAGCCCATTCAACCCTCGGGGGACGTTTTGCATTTTGGGCAGGTACTCATGATTGGAGAAAGTCTTCAATTCTTCTGAATTTTTTACATTAGATAGTCTTTGATGATATCTTTACAGAGAAGTTTTCAAAAATGTATTTTGACTTATGGTTTAAAAGTTATAAGCCTTCAAAGTTTAAATGGGGACTCTGGGCAGCAATGGGAGCCAATCATAGGTACTCCAATCATAGGTACCATCATTGAACCGATGCACTGTAAATACAAATATGGGATAGAGTTTGGGGTCAAAAAGGGTGAGGAAGAAAGGTAGCCGAAATCATGAGTGGGAGAGAAGAGTGGAAGGAGTTTAGAGACTTGGCACAAAGTCTAAGTGGAAAAATCTATCAAAAATCTATAAAATTAATTAATTTTATTAAAAAAATTGGAGAGCCAAGCAGTCAGCTGTCAGTTGGCCCACCGTGGGCCTATGCACTGAATATATATATATATATATATATATATATATATATATATATATATATATATATATATATATATATAATTTTTTAATTTTTAGTTTTTATTTTTTAATTTGGTGGAATGGAATGTTTTTGAAGACTCTTCTACTGTAATATTCTAAGTCTATTTCATGAAGATCCTCACTTTAGGAGGAGTGGGTGAATAACATGGCCCTTCACATTGTGAAGATTCCCCAATTTCAAGCACTGCCCAACCCCATAATGCTTCATTTATTCAATAAATTGATGAAAATTAGAGATTTTACTATTTTTACTCATTTTTCTTCTAAAATTAGAAAATATAAAATTGAAAGTTTCCACCGTTGGGATTCTCAAATGCAACAAGTTGTATGAAGCAATAATTTCTCTTCACTTATATAGTAATTGTCAACATTTTGTACCCCCTTTCACCAAAGTACATATTTCTACATCTAATACCCCTTGAATTGATCTCAAATTTTGCGTGCAAATAGCTAACAACATATGGGTCATATTGGTAAAAAATTTCATCACACTTTAGTGTAAAATTTAGAAGATATGCTAAGTCAAAGTGGGCTGACCTTGCCGGGCAAGAGGGGCAAAAAACTTTTCATTGCACTTCAAACATTATAATCTTCACATCCGTGCGGTGAATTGTAGCCAAACTCTTCCAGTAAATTTTCATAAATGTCTATTTTAAGATCTTATAGTTGGAAGATTAAAATTAGACTTTATAATCTTAGGCGTTTATGGTACTATTACAGCAGGCTGGGCTGAAAACTCCAATAATTTGTTTCCAACATGAGCTGAAAAGAGTGCCAATCACCAAGCAAACGAGGTGTATTTTGGGAATTGAAAATGTGAGGTGTTTGGTGAACTCAAAATGCTTTTGCCAAAACCGCTAGAAAGGAAATGTAAAGGCAACTTGTTGCCACTTATTGATTGTGGCAGTATATGAGTGTTTCATGAGGAAAAATGCCTTGGGCTCTTACGGGTTAAATTTTAGAATATTTATGAATACCACAATATTGAAGATACGCTTTAGATCTAGGGTTTTATGATACTCAAAGAATGTTAGAGCACTGGTTTTGAGACTTGTTTGGGAAACAGGTTTTCACAAGCAGCCTTCACTCTCTCGAGCTTCTTAGAACATGGGCGCCTCAGTAGCATCTGGGTATCACAGTATCACCTGAATACCACAGTATCATCCGGGTATAACAAAGTATCACATTAGTAGTACCTACATACAACTACATGATAAGTGATATGGATAAGTTGAAGTGCACATGATAAATTGATAATTTTCAAGGGCAAGATTCCAGAAAGTTTTATAAAAAGGAAAAGAGCCCCAAGGACTCGGTATATACTTCAAAGCTAGTCAACCTTGCTTCATTGGGAACAACGGGATTCCACTAGTCATTTAATGTATATTTTTAGAAGAAAGGTTTGACCTCTGGCCATTGTTTGGGCTGAAATTATGACGGACGGTCTCTTGACTCGGCCGGGTGTGAAGTGGCCCTTAGAGTGATGTTAGCAAAATGAATTTAGATGCAATTATAGACTAAATTCATTTGCTATCACCACTCTTAATAACGCCAAGTGCAAATAGACCGTAACCTTTCTACATTTCTTGGAAGATATGGAGGTTGTCATTACATGACTCATGCATTGAGCAATCAATTTATAAGGTATGTGCAATGATAAGGGTCTATTTAATGCACTTGGTGTTAGGAATGTTGTTAGCAAATGAATCTAGTTTAGAGCTGCACCTATATTCATTTTGCTTGCACCATTCTAACACCAAGTGCAAAGTGATCCTATGTTTTCTCCCTAAAATGTAAGAAGAACCACCATAGCATATCACCTCCTTTTCAATTAATATATATTGAATATAATTCAGTATATATTAATATATATTGTGCTAACCCCTCATATATTAATATGATTTCTCTATGTGTCATAGAGAAATAAAGAGTGTTTTAAAATCTCCCCATGATTTAAGTGTATTTTAGTGAGATTTGTTTGGAAATTTCTAGATGATACACCCAGTCCAAAGTCTAGATTTAACATGGAAGTCTAGATTCACTTAAATATCTCATAACTATAGCTTGCTCTTATTCCTTTTCATAGGTTTTCTGAAGTACAACGGAATTTTCTCTCTTTAACAAATATCATTTGACAATTTTAATTTTTTGCTTCAAATAAATAATAAATTCAAGAAACTTTTACATGGGTTTTCTACCTTATTTGATAATACAAAAAGCTAAATTATATATTTATTTGGTGGATCAATTTTGTAATTTGCTATATATATTTCGGCTGATATTGTAAAGACATCCCTATCCATTTCGATACCAAATCCCCTCCAAGAAGCAAGCTCATTGTGCCACAAATAGTGGTGCGAGCATTGGAGCATGTAGCCATGACTTATCGTCCACCAAATCCAACAAATCCAATGATACTCTCAACTTCCGAGGGCCGAGAAGCAGACAAAATGAAGCATTTCACTTGCCCAGTTTCGAGAAGGAACTTCACGTCTCCAAAAACACCATTAAAGCCACCATTCAAGGAACGTCCTTTTCCACTAAATTTACCACTCACCCAAATCTACATTATTTTTACATCATGAAATGTAGATGACTTCACAAGTAAATTTACACCCATTTACGCATTTGATAGATGACAAGACATGTATGTTACTTAGGTAAAGTGCTACCCACTCGTAACTATGTACATCCCACATTTCCGCTATACTTACAACCCTCCCAAATCTACACCGTGACATGTGCATATGGTAAATTGAATTCCTATTCAAACATGAGTTTCATACATGCATGTGAGTTTCTTTTTTTATTTAGATGACATGTGATTTGTTGGCAACCAATTAGCATTATAAATGAATGAGATGGTACAACAAGCGGGCTAATTATATATTATAATAATTAGGCAGTTGCTAGATATATCTTGGGATAGGAATCATAGGATTATGCACTTGAAAAGTCAAATCCTCCACCTTTCGGGCTACTTAATAATGAATATAATGAGTGATGTGTACTATGTTTTGATTTTGTCATAATTTGATGATGATTCCACAAATTGGTATTGGGCAAGTTAGCGGATTTCTATGAAGTGGGAAGTTGGAAGCTTCTTTTTAAAAGTGAGTTTACAGGGACAATTCTTTTTTAACATTTTAATTCATTACAATCTTGTCAATAATCGTGTTAGTTACTTGTCAGGAAAATCTCAAAAGTAACAAAGAGGTTGAATGGAAGATTTTGAGTGGCATTGACAAGGTGTATAAACTCATCTCCTCCAAACTGCTTAGGGCCTCTTTACACTAGAGGCGAGAGGCCGTGAGGGGAGAAATTTCAGCCAATGGGAGGCGTAGAAATCGAGAAGACCAAGGAATGTCACTTTACACCCGATTTTTTCAGCCCAAGGGACGAAAGAGGAGAAAATGACATGGACAACGCTTTTGTCCTTCGTGGCAGCAAAAAAGCACATTTTTCAGGGCCCCCGGATTTTTCGTTAGGCCCATCTCAAGAGGTGGGCCTGACGCAAAATCCGGGAGGCCGTTTGACCAAAACTCTCACAGCCAATCATTTTTATTTTTTTAAGAATATTTTAAAACGGCCAGTTTTATTACCGGCCATTTTTTTGACCCGTTTTCTACCCAACGGCTATTACTATTCATTCCCAACTGTCCTCGTTAAAGACAGTTCCTTGATCACTTGAAATCATCTTTTTCTTCTTCCTCATGTGTGACTAGGAAGTGGTACAAGTTTGCTTGGTTTTTGACGTTTTTTTGCCGAATTTTTTTGCCTTAATTTTTTTTGCCAAATTTTTTTTTTGCCTTTTGTTCATTGCAATGGAAGGCTACTCTCAAGATGGGGAGTTCTCGCAATCTCAAGGACAAGCATGGAGTCAAAATTCGCCTTGGATGAGCTATTCTCAACCCCAATTTCAGCCCATTTCTCCTCAAATGCATGTTTCTAATTTTGAACGTTTTAGTGCTGGTAGTGCTAGATATTTTATGCCTCTTGGAATGCCTCGTTGTAGTGGTTCAGATTTGCAACCATCACGTGAGGAAGTGGCACCGAGTGAAAAGGCAAGGAATTCTCTAGTGAATGTGAAGGAGGAGGAGGCAATCAAGGCTGCAGCAAAGGCACTACACGGAGGGGATGTACCTACACCAAAGAAGAGAGGACGGCCATCAAGAGTAGGGAAAACATGTGCTCCAGCAAAGAAGAAGAAATCCGAGAAGACAACAAAGAAGGCAACAAAGGAAGTGGTGAATTTGGCTGATTCAGATTCGGAAGAAGAAGGATCCACTCGGAAGTGGCGAGATTTCGAGGTCGAAACCTTGATATCGATTCGGGGAGAGATGGAAGAAGAATTTTCAAGATGTGCGAAAAAACAAGGTGTGTGTGTGTGTGTATTTTTTCCTTCTATAAAGTTTTGTGTTATTTCATATCCATGTATATACATATTTTTTTTTCAAAAAGAAGATGTACATTTCACAAAACTATGACCGTAAGGTTTGTGCATATCAAAAATTTTGGAATTTAAAAAAAATAAAATTCAGATTTCGGATTTGGCCAATTTGGCCTTTTAAAGGCCTTGGCCTTAGCCGGTGCCGGGTGCCCCCCCTTTCCCCCTCATTGAGCCTCGTTAAATGGCCGCGGCCACAGGGGCTTGAACCGTAGACCTCTTCCCTAGGAAAGGGAATGCCTTGGCACGTGTGCCACCAACCTTCTCTCTCCCCCCTTTGTGTGAAAATTTGACTTTCCTACCGTTTTACTATGCTGTCCTCAATCTTTAGGTCCCGAAATGAGGCCCTCCCGGTTGTTTTTTGACATTTTGAGGATTGTTTCACTTCCATTTGCTTGTATATGACTGTACTAATGTGTATTACCATGAAAAATAAGTGATTAATACATGGTTGAAGCTGCAAGCAAGAATGGTGGCAGCGATTCGAGGCTTTGACCGGTCATGGGAATCATGCAAGAAGAAGTACAAGGTGGTCTATGCCGAATACAAGAATGATAAGAGAGCCAATGAAATTTCAGGTTCGGATAGGCACCAAGATTCCAAATGGTTTGACCAGCTTGATGTTTGGAATTCTACTCGTGCATGTGTAAAGAACCAAATTCCAGCATGTGCCACGGAATGTGAAGATGAAGACGATGAAGACAAATCACCATCAAAATTGCACGACCGTGAGGTTACTCCAAAGCAAGAGAAGAAGAAGAAGAAATTTCAAGATAATTTGGAAGTGATCTTGGAGAAGGTTGTCTCCAATTCTACTAGCTTTCTCACAACCTTCCAAGAAAGCACCGCTTTACTGAAAAACATGGATAGGCACATGGCAGCCATTCTAGAAAAATTGTAGCTATTCTTCCATAGCTTCAGAATCACTACTTGATTCTGAAAATTGAATAGTCGACTCCTTTGACAAATTGTATTTCCACAATGATTTTGCAATGGATTCATGAGCCATAATAGCTTCTCTCAATAAATCAACATCTTTCTCATCTTGTTTTATCAAAAAAGCTTCCTCTTCAGCATCTACTTCTTCTATCTCATGATTTTCAAATGTTCTTTTCATACCAGATTTCAAAATCCGAGATTTTACCTCTTCAATAGAAGCTCGTTGCCCTCGTAGGACTTGCCCTCCCTTCACCGTGCCATCTTCAAACCGTTTCTTCAATTCAACCTCGGCTTCTTCAATCCATATTGCATCAAACTTGTCCTTCGTGATGATGCATAAATTATGCAAGATAATACAAGTTGACACAATATCTGCCATTGATCGTAAAGGAACATCCGCTCTCTTTTGAATTATTCTCCATCTGCCCTTCAAAATCCCGAATGCACGCTCCACACACATTCGCGTTGAAGATTGGATAAAATTCCAATGTGCCTTGTAAGATTCCAGTCCATCATAAGTGCCTTTGAATGGACTATAATGTAAGGTATATTATGCAACCTATCAAACTCTTTAGCCAAAACTCTAAGTTTGTTTTCATTTGGAATTTGAATGAAAATCTTTTGCAAATGTAGTCTAACCATTTTACAAAATTCCCTCACAATTCCCGAAATTGTACATTCCGCAACTCCATATACTTCTCCAACCATACGCAGCCCATCTCCTGTACCAAGTCTAGCTAAAGACATTGCAACTCTCTCTTCTACAGAAATTGGTCTTCTCATGCGAGTTTGTTGTTTTCTCAAAAACGGACCTAATTTCTCACATAAAAATCTGAATGTAGCATGCGAGACACGGGTCCTTTCCTTGAACATCTTCTCTGTAAATGAACCCAACAAATACCGGTCTACAAAGCTAGATTGCCTCTCAAAACTCCAAATGGTTCGATCTCTAAACCCTAAACTTTGAAGGCAAATGCTGAAAATTGCAACATTCGTTCACTCACCTTGTAAAATCAAAGCTTGCATGTTGTTAACATGCTTCGTAATCATGTAGAAACACCAATACAAGACCATCATCACCACAAGCTTCTTCCTCCTCTCGTCTATAGTGCTGAAATTTCTAGAAACAAGGCAAAAACGAGAAAGAAAGAAGCAAAAGAACCGCCAACAACTAGAAAGACAAGACCGGTCTTGGGGTGGAAATGGGAGGTAGTGTAGTGGAAGTTACGATCAACCCTATGATAGAAAATATATTAAAAATATCAGCACTTTATTTTGTGGCCCCTTCTCACTTTACACTATATCCAAAGGCCGTCAAGGTCAAAGGTTGGCTTCTCAAGGATGAGCCATGGCCCTTGTGAGGTTTTCTCCACGACTTCTCGCCTCTAGTGTAAAGAGGGCCTTACTTTCACTATATATTTCGGTTCTATGAACGGAATGGAATTCGAGTATGATGAGATGTGTCGGTTGCACGTACTTCTAATTAGCTCATTCCAATGTGTAAAGTTTTGGGTAAGGATTCTTGACTATGGCAAAAGTCTATGGCTCTTTCCACCAAAATCCTTCGCTTGTATCCAAAAATCAATCAAATTTAACTAATTTATCACCGATTTTTTAAATTTTTATATCGTTGTATTGGGGACCCAACACTATACTGAAGATGACATTTAGTGTATCCACGCTAATTGATTTATGAATGCTATAAGTTTTTACTCTTGGTGAATATTTTTACCAACTATGTCTACAATGATTTGCCTCTTTAAAAGTAATTGATTTATGAATGCTATAAGTTTTTACTCTTGGTGCAAAGTTTTTACTCTTGGTGTAAAAACTTTGAACATTAAGTGCAAAAAGTGGAAATGAAAAATATAGTGTAACTATATCTCCAAGCTTGAGAAATTAACCTCCACTTGTAAACCCACAAGGTCACAAATTTTCACAATCTTTCACTACACATTATATTGTATAAGGTGAAAACAAATAGCTTCTTTTTTCCCCCTTGTGCTATGATACTATCGTGGAGTTGAAGACCGAAATAAAGTGTGCATGGGATATGATAGCTCTAGCATACGTAGAGCGCCTTATTGGCTCGATGAACAAGAAGTGTGTGCATAATGTTAAGCGAAAAGGCCTCACAATTGACTACTCAAAGTTTTAGGTTTACTTTGTGTACCCAATGTACTTTCACTAGTGCTTCATAGGTTTTAGCTTATGTAAGGCACATTTTCATTCCAAATCAAATAACACTTAGTAGGTAGTGGTTAGGTTTATTGATAAAGCCATTGATATTCTTCTTCTACTCTAACTTGTTCTAGTTTAGAAGATAATTGAAACTTTGGGGCGAACCCAATACACTTTCTAGGCCTGTATAAGAATTGAACACCATTCATTATTTACACCAGAAATAGGTTGTGTGTCAAAAATGAACTTGTCCATTTTATGGAGACCTTTGAGGGAGGCCATTTTGAATATTTATTGCTCTTCTTCTACATCATCTTAAATGCCAATATTTATGAATATGATGTATATTAAAGAGAGAGTGCTTGAGAATTCAAAAATTCAGTGTAGGTGAGGGTAAATTATATTTAGTGCAGTCAATTGCTTACGAGACTGCTCTGCCGTGACACTTCTCGCCCCTGCCGGATGCGCTCAGATGAGACTGCTCCGGTAATCGCTAAGGTGCAGCGGCAGCGCTAGTAGCCAAAGCATCTGCCATTAAGCCAATCACCAAAGCATTACAGGGAATAAACCCAATACAGAAAAAACGAGTGCGCCCAGTACAGAAAAACGGTTGCGCCTTGGGAAGTTGGTCGCCCCTTGCTTAAACCCTAATCCCCACTTAGCGGCCGCGCTTACCCCAAGAAGGAGATTAACCTTAGCAAAAAACTTCAACAAGATCTAACAAGAGAGAGGTGGAGTGAATCGAACGTGAAGTCTTCAATCGTGGCGTGTCTTGCAGCGTCGATCCTTGGCGCGCCTAGCTCAGTTGAGCTCCCTTATCCTGAATCACTTGCTTGGAATCGCTCCAGCTATGGCTTTTGTCGGAAGAAAGAAACCTGCAGCCACAAGACTGCTTGTTTCCAAGCCGGCAATTGTCACGCTTGAGAACTCGACGCAATCCTCGGTAAGAGATCCAGGGACGATGGGTGTTGCGGAGTGCGGCACTGCAGCCCTCTTCCCCCGCTCAGAGCGAATTCTCACTGCTCACATCACCATCATAATCTGGTTCAGGGGATTCTTCCGCTCCTACTCTGGCAATGTGGTCCAAGTAATCCTGACCCCACCGGTCCCTCTGTCCACACTCGAACCCACTCTCCAATAGAAGCTCGACCAACTTTCTAGCACCCTTGCCAGGACCCCCGCACACTAGGTCCATTGCTGTATAGCCACCCCTGTCTCTGTAATTCGGATCGGCGCCTGCCTTCAGCAGGAGAATTACCATTTCTATCTTCCGCGTCGGCTTCATTATCGGTCTTGCATCTAGTGCGTCCTGAAGAGGTGAAGAATCTAGAAGTGATCCAAACGACGAATTCACTGGATAGTTCCATTCTCTTATGAGATAATCTGCAACATGCACCTGCCAATGGTCGGCTGCAGTATGGAGTAGGGAACGATAACATAACAAATCATCACCAGCGTCCTCTTTGAATGCATTCAAGTCCAATCCACAACCTTCAAGAAACTGCAGAATGCCCAAGTACCCCTTCGCACAACATTGATCCGCAAGAGAAGAAGGAAACTCAATCTGGAAATGAAGACTGATCACTTCATTAGAATTTCCTGTTTCAAATGCAGACAAGATCTTATCAACATATATTTTAGCACGCTCCCGTTCATCAAGCTCTGCATCAGATAGACGTGGCACAGGCTCAGATCGTTTCTCTCTCATTTCGTCGGCATCAAAAATGACAGCTCCTCTCTCCAACAGATAACTTACGGTCTCAACATGACCTCCCTTCATGGCGTAGTACACTGGGTTCTCCACCGTATCCCGAAAAATGGTCGTGTTCACATAACCCGAATCCACTTCAGAATTCTCTAGGATTAATCTCACCATCTCCGTCTTGCCTCTAGCTGCCAGCTTGTGAATTGGCTTCCTCAATATCCCAAACCCTAAACCTTTATACGTCATATCATCATTTGCCTCCCAGGTGTCAAAATCTATCCCTACATCTACGAGTAGAAATCGAAAAACTTCAGGATTGTTGCACAAACAAGCCTTGTGAAGGAGAAGGAGTTGTCTCTTCATCGTGTCCGGCCATGAGGCACCCAGGTATCGTAACGTCTGGAGACTTTCCTCTCTTACACAGATGAGCGACATGTAGGGAATGTCCCTCTCAGGTTGGAAGCCCCACGTGCTCGTTTCCACAATATACTCGACTCCCTCAGCATAATCTAACTTGCAGAAATAGTGCACCAAAAGATTCTCTTCTTCGTCCATGACCATGTTCCAGGATGGGCTGTAAATCGTCCAGTTCGGCACGCCAGGGAACCGCTCTTTGAACCTTACTACCATGTCCTGGTATTCAGTGGACCCTGTGAAGACATGATCAGCCCTTTCATACAGAATGGAGCATCGGCTGGAACTGCAGGAGGATCTGAACATCTCGGAAATTATATCGTTCACCTCGGAGACGCACTGCTTAAGAGTTGTTCTGTCGTCTCTCCCGGCGCTGCAACAGCCATCAATCAACTTCTTCAGCCGATAAAGGTCAACTCCACTCGCACTTCCCGGCGCATGGTCTAGGAAGTAACTGGGGCACCCTTCGCTCCACTTGTCTGCTAGGACGAAATCCTCATCCGTGAAGCTGCTGGGGATGTTGCCATCGAGCACCATCTCAGCTAGAACCATCCCCAACGAATACACGTCGGACGGGTATGGATTGGACACGATCTCGCTTTCATGGATCGCCCCGGGCCCCGGTGTATCAATGACCTCGGGCGCAGCCCAGAACAAGGACCCGCCCAAGCTGCGAAGGTAAAAGACGTCGTTGCGGCGGAAGCTCAAGCCAAAGTCCACCAGCTTTGGCACCAGGGTCTTGTCGAGCAGAATGTTAGCGCCTTTCAGGTCCCCGTGGTACACACTCTGCGAATGACACACAATCAAGGCAATCACGATCTCCCTGAACAGAATCAGCTTCTGCATCCACCACAACACCTCATCCGCCTCCCAAAGCCGGCACATGATGCGTGCTCCCTCTTCAACATCGCGGTCGTGTTTGAACGCATCCTTCCCTCGTGACTGGAGGAAATCATTCAGATTGCAGCCTCGCACATAATCCGTCACAACGCATAGACAACCCAGGTCCCGGCTCATCGTGGGCCCGTAGACCGTCACAAAGTTTCTGCGGCCCCACAAAACTCTGAGATTGCTTGCTTCTCTGATGAGCTCCACCACGTCCGTCTTCCTAGGGTCTACTCGCTTCACAGCCACTTCGAATGGCATTTCCACCTCCTCCAGCATCGCGATGGTGTGCTTTTTGCTTAGATGACCTGCCAGCAATACATTATGATAATATCCCAAAAGCTGGAACTCGGGGTCTCCTTGGAAGACCGACTTTAACCGCTTCCGAACGGTGCCCACGTAGATGGAACCGAAGCCCCCCGCCCCGACTGTCTTGAATCTCCGAGTCCCGGTGCCAAGAGGAAAGGTAGGTGATGTCTCCTCATCGGCGTCCTCGTCAAGCTGGACACTAGTCAGGGCGTACACGTACCTATCGTTATCAAACACACGCTTTGGTATGAGCCAATCATTATCAAACGCACGATTTGACATGTTGATCCCCTCTGCCAAAACCACTCCCCTCAGTGCTGCCAACCTTAATTACTTGCAGTTGACGATCTGATATGTAGGCAGGACGCGCATCGACACCCACAATTTCTACCTCGTTGAGACCACAATGGTTGCTCCAGCTTCAAATCTGCCTCCTGAACGTGTACTTCCTCTCTCCACCCTGTCTTATACCATCACTTTCTACAACCCTAAAAGACGTGGATGGAGCAGCCATCCACGAATCCAGAAACTCGCAGCGTAGCTCCTTTTAATTCCGATGAGACGCATCGCACTTCTGCCGGGAATCGGCTTTGCATTGTGTGATCGTCCCAGGCAAAGACTACGGGAGCCAAAGAACAGCTTGACAGGTTAGACGATGAGAAGAAAACCAAACGGAGACAAAATCTCGGAAGATACCACACGCTGGATAGCCAGCTTGACACCCTAAAACCGACAAAAGACTTCAGAGCGATGAAGCGAAAGCGTCGCGCTAATCGATGCGAAACGAGGAGAATGCTCAAGGCCCGTTCGCACTAGCACTTGTGGTGGACTTGCGTTCCACGTAAGGGTAATTTGAGAAAACATTTTCTTATTCAAAAACACTGTAGACTCTTGTCTCATACCAACTCAAGTCACTTTGCATGCGGTTGCCGCACCCAAGCCAAGATGAGCCATTATTTTGCGTTAGTAAGTACTATTCAAGTGGCCGCAAGAACTATTCACTTTTGGATTTTAGTTCATTAATTTTTTGAATGATTTTTTACATTTACCCTTATGACGCAGATTCTTGCATCACTTGCGGTGAACATGAGTTCTTCCGCCTAGTGCGAACGGGCCTTCAAACAACTCGATTCTGCGGTGCTATCCCTGGAACAATTTTGATACTTCATCTCTTGTAACAGGCTCCCATGTGCAAGCAAAGCTGACTCCAGATTATCGGGCCAGGAAGCTTCACGAGCAGCTCTAACCCAAGCCTGACGTCACTTCAGAAGATGGCCTATTTCCTTCAACAACAATGAGTTTCAGCACAGCCCGCGAAATGAAATACCCTCAAAGAACCACTTCGCCAGATGCGCTCCACGAAAACTACCTGCGCTACGCTACCGCATGCTGCAAGAGAAGCTCAGAAAGTATCGTTAAGAAAACGCTGGCACTGAAAGACTACACTAAAGATCGCATTTAGTGTATGTCACACTAATTGGTTTATAAATGCTTTAACTTTTTACTCTTGGTGAATATTTTTACTGATCATGTTCTCAATGATCCGCCTCTTTGAGTAGTATATGGTAGATAGTTGTGCTCTTAGTAAAAAGACTCTTCAAGAGTAAAACGTTATTGCATATATAAATCAATTAGTGTGACACACACTAAATGCAATCTTTAGTGTAGTCAATAGTTTTGGTTTTCATTTTTGAAAAGAATGTTTGACACAAATCTAGAAGTTTCTCTATTGTAGCCTCCTGTGATAGAAGAAGAAGAACGCCGGTCCTAGGAGGGCCGGCGTGAATAAAGTGTTCGTTCGTTCCACCACCAAAGACACCGCCCCAAGGAGAGAGTCTTGGTAGTGTGGAACTACTCCCCCCTTCCGAGGGTGGACACTATGTGACCAAGTAACAGTAGCCAAGTAACAAGAGACAAAAGGATAATATTTTTAGAAGGTTGGAAAGATAATATTTTAAGAAAGTTGAAAGCCTCCTGTGATAGTTCAAATAAGGGCCGGTTTAGACTAGAAGTCAGGACCATTGCTTGTGGAAATCTAAGCAGTTGCATTGGCACAGAGCTCCAAAATGGTCCTATGGGGTTTATACTTGGGACTCGGACCAACAATAGGTTAGATAACATATCTCAGATGATAAATCTAGTGGCACCTATGTGGTAGGAGTTTGGCGCCAAGAATTATGGTCCAAACTCTACATCACAAAAATCTGAGGGCCTGTGAATGATATCGTTCGCATATAAAAATCATATTGTTTCAAGGGACCCTAGGATATGCTATCTTTAGTATATCAAAATGATATTGTTTGCATCTTCTAAAAAAATTTATATCGTTATCGTGTAAAATTTGTATCACAAAGTTTCAATGCAAGATTTAAACAAATGATATCCCAAATCCATATGAAAATAATTTTATAGAAATTTGATATGAGAATTTGAAGGCACGATTAAAATCAATGAAATTACAAAAAATTAGTTTCAACAAATGACTGTACTGTACTACATGTTCTCAATGTGGGATCAATCATATTTGGTCCCACAACCTACTCCCAGATTGACATTCGGTCCCACCACCTACTGCAACCAGCTGCCCAGATTGACACGCGGCACACTGAAGTCCAGCTGAACTAGCACCAAATCTGATCCCATCTCTTCCCTTCACAATTTCGACAACTTACACACTCCACTGTTGCCAATTGTGGGAGATCGAAGTACGCGCATGATTGTTGGGTTTGGTACAAGGAGAGCGTTCATAGGTGCTAGAGAAGAGCTTAGGGGGAGGCCTAATACTCTACAGAGTCCAGAGGAAGCCAGGAGGGGAGGTGTGATTGCAGCTAGGACTGGTCACATTGAGAACGCGGGGAATCTCCGCGTGAATCCGGACGCCGGTGGGATCCGGTGTCTTCCTCTATGACTGGGAAAAAGCCTGCCATTCGGATACAATCTGTAACCAGCCAAACTTCCGGCCATTCCCTACGGGAGACAACATCTGCACCTTTGGGAGTGTCATTGTAGTAAAGGATCTTTGATCTGTGTGACCGCGTCGGGACATCCGTCCTGATGTTGTGAGGGTAGGGGTCTGAACTACAATTTCAAACCTCGTGGGTAGTAGTTTAGAATAGTGGGTAGTCCAGCCACTTTAAGTCATGGGATAGTGAGAAATCCAACCACTTAAATTCATAAGATCAGTGGACTTCCGGCCACTCGTTTAAACCTTCAGGAGTAACATTAGGAAAGGGGATAGTGTCGAAATCCTTCTCTCTTTCCACTTTGGTATCCGGAAACTTGTTCCGAAACCATTTGTAAGAAATGCCGGAAAGGATCCGGAAAGTGTAATAAGGAGTTTGGCTAGAAAAATAAGGCTGAACATAGTTTCTAAACGGACAAACAATAGATCTCTGTGGGAACGAATTTGGAGCGGTTACTTTGGAAGCATTTAGTGACGATTGAATGCCATCTGGAGGAATACTTACTCTACAACTTGCAACAAAATTTTCACAAAGTTCTTGCACATTGCTCACCGCTCACCGCTCATTGCTCACGGCTCAGGTCTCACCACTCACTGCTCACGTCCCATCGCACGCAAGATAGCTTCGTCCAAGCCATAATCATCCACAAGGCACTTATTGTTGAAAGAAGACAAAGTTCAAGTTAGTTTGAGTTAAGTTGTTGTCATTTAGTATCTTCTAATTTTAGTAAAGTTATTCATTTACTTAACTAAAGATTGCCTTTGGCCAGATGGGACAACTTGTACCCACTAGTTTCAAATATATGAACATTATGATGGTCAAATATGACACGGTTCATATAGAACACTATAATCACATGAATTACATTTTCATTGGTGTTAACTTTCTGCACTTCAGTTGGTGTCATCTTTTTGTTGTTCAATTGCTGTCAGCTTTTAGCAGTTCAAATCTTCTCAACTTTTTGCACTTCGGTTGGTGTCAACTTTCTACAGTTTAATTGGTGTCAACTTTTTGCATTTAAATTGGTGTCATCTTTTTGCACTATACAAGGTCTAATATGTCATGTCAAGCATGTTATTTCCTTAAACACCAATTTTTAGAGGAAGGAAAAGAGGTGTAGCATATTCAAAACAATTGTGCAACACGTGAAGGTTTAAAGCTTGCCAATACACATTTTATTTTATTTGATTTATTTTGTTTATTTTTTGTGATCTTTATGTGTTTCAAAATGAAAATCCAAACTGTCAATAAGTAGCTCTACATTGCATTTTGCAATGTGAAAGATAAAAGATAAAGAATACAAAGATCATTAACCCTTTAACGTCGATCGACCATATTTGAGTCGTTTGGAGACAAGAATCATTGTAGCATGCTCTCATTACGTAAATGTATTTTTGCATGATCTAGAACACCAATGAATTCTCTCAAGCTAGAAAAGCTTGTCAACATTAAAGGGTTAAGTTCTATGTGGGAAAGAAGAACTTCTTCTGGTACCTTGCCCGACAGAAGAAGAAGAAGAACGCCGGTCCCCGGAGGGGGCCGGCGTGAGTAAAGTGTCCGTTCATTCCACCACTAAGTCCATGCCCACCGGGCATGGGTTAGTAGTATGGAACTACTTCCCCCTTTCGAGGGTGGACACTATGTACCCAGTAACAAGTAACCAATACCAAAGAACCTTAGGTCCCAAAAAGTCCTAAAAAAATAAGAAATAAATAAATTAAAAAGGGGGGGGGAAGGGCATGTACGGTAAAATGTAAAGTGCAAGTGTAGATCTATGGAGGGGGGTTTGAAGCGTCCGGGATGGGTTGGTTGTTTTCAAGTTTATGTTTATGTAAGAGTATCGACATAGCATGTTGAATTGCAATAGTGTTAATATTTGAAAAGGTGGCTTTGATTGAAGTATTGGGGATTTGAAATGTATCTTCAAGGGTTGTCATTGAGGGAATGAAGGTGGTGGCTCTAGCACCCGCGGTGATGACAATGAGGGGGTCTACTTTCCATCCTAGTGCTTGAATATCGTCAAGTAGTGGTTGGTATTTATTTGTTTTGTTTGCAATAGTGTCCGGGGAGAATCTATCATTGCAATATGTGAATTCAATAAATTGGATGGTAAGACTAGGGTCCAGGGTTGTCTATCGTGACATTGTGACAGTGACGTGCCGTCATGACGTGACCTGTCGTGACGGACCTTCTCGTCACGACACAATAGAGTCAACCTAGGGTCAAAGCTGAACTTTAACCCTATGTATGGTACATATGTTACCTCGGCGTCGACGTGGCCGTCCTATGTGGCATTGACATCCTACGTGTCTCTCACCACTTTTACCCTTTGCTGTGTTGTATTAACCTTTGAGTGAAAATCAATTAAGTTGGGGGGTTTTTCAGAGGGAGCAGTTTAGGAGCGGACTGCACGCGGACATGCGATGACCATCCGCGGACTACGTGCGGACATGCCGCGGACTGCGTGCGGACATGCCGCGGACTGCGTGCGGACACTGCTGCGGACTGCCTGCGGATACACAGCGGACTGAACTTGGACCCGCGGACTGAGTGCAGACCCGCGGACTGCCTGCGGATACGCAGCGGACTGGATATGTATCCGCGGATTGGCTGCACACGCTGCTGCGGACTGATCGCGGACTGGCTGCAAACGGTGCTGCGGACTGATCGCAGACTGGCTGCAAACGCTGCTGCGGACTGATCGTGGACTGGCTGCGGACACTGCCGCGGACTGGCTGCGGATACGCAGCGGACTGGATGGGAACCCGCGGACTGGCTGCGGACGCTGCTGCGGACGCTGCCGCGAACTGATCGCGGACTGGCCGCGGATACGTAGCGGACTGGATGTGGACCCGCGGACTGGCTGCGGATACGCATCGGACTGGATGGGGACCCGCGGACTGGCTGCGGACGCTGCTGCGGACTGATTGCGGACTGGCCGCGGACACTGCCACGGATACGTAGCGGACTAGATGTGGACCCGCGGACTGGCTGCGGACGCTACCGCGGACTGATCGCGGACTGGCCGCGGACACTGCCGCGGATACGTAGCGGACTGGATGCGGACCCGCGGACTGGCTGCGGATACGCAGCGGACTGGATGGGGACCCGCGGATTGAGTGCAGACCCGCGGACTGGCTGCGGACGTTGCTGCTGACGCTACTGCGGACTGGCCGCGGACTGGCTGCGGACACTTCTGCGGACTGATCGCGGTCACTGCCGCGGACTGGCCGTGGACTGATCGCGGACTCGCACCGGCCTAGGTGTGGGGGCGCCAATGCAACGCGGATTGGGAGTGGGGGAGCGCGGATATGGTAGTTAGGATATTTTTTAATTACGTTATTCCATTTTTATTTCTGAAAATACAAAGGGCGGATTGGGAGACCAATTCAAAACAATTTGTACAAAGTTGTTCTTCATTCAAAATTACAGGGAAGTCCAAAAAGGCATTCTCTTCTTGCAAATAACCGAATACAAATTAGACAACACTTCACAACATAGAGAAGATGCTACATACCCTACAGTATCTAAGGACTATGAAATCACGATATACTATATACTACTCATTGCGGAAGAAATCCCATGGTGTAGCTAGGTTGTAGGGCGGTCCTTTCAACAAGTCTACTACATGCGTGACGATTGATCTCTCTAGTGGATCGGGTTTCAACAACTCGTCCATGGCTTGCTCAAATCGCTTGGACAATGAACTCGGATCTTTGTTCTTTTGGAACAAGCTTGAAGAGCAATCGCGGTTGTAGATCCTCCTTGCCAAGTACCCCACTGCATACGCCTCAGATCTATGGTTGTGCTTATGCTTTATTCCCATTCTCCTCGGTGACGTTGGTGTTCCGGGCTTCCCATATACATGGAATAGCTCGGGGGCAGCATGACGATACTTAGCTCGGAAAGCACCGAGCTCTGTACTAGAGGGTCGACCGTAGTTTGACATCTTGTCTTCGCCGTCCCATGATGCCATTCCCCAATCACACACCCCGATGTACACTACATCTTTTTTCTCTTGCGGAAAATGAAGCATAACATTGTTGGGGCTCAAGTCGTTGTGCAAAATGCGCTAGGAATGTATCACATCCATGATGCACAGTAGTGCCCATGCTAAATAGGCCCGATTTTTACGATACACGCATAGTTCCATACGAGCCTCAAGGTCGATTCCAGCTGTTTTAAGAATATCATCTTCGTGTTCCTCCTCATATTTTGAATCGATCCTCCAAATAGATGCTAGTGAGCCACCGTTCCACCATAGAGTATACGACTCGTATGTTCTTCTATCCAGGTACTGGATTTTGATAACCCCTGCATGGTCCACTGGACATGCTAACGCCTCAATTGAACGTTTCTCCCGGTTTTTTTCACGACTATCCTCCTTCATTGTTTTCCCCGCAAACTCCATGTGTGCTGGAATGCAACTTACACCGTCAATACTCACACGACGGACAACTCCAAAGCCTCCTTCATAATTTCTAGTATCCAATGCCTTTACCTCCGCATGCATTGGAAGCCACACTACACCTTCACGACCTCTACTCGCAACCCGCGCAACCAAATCTTGATCAATCCAAGGAATAGCGAGGTTAGTTTCCCCTTTCGGCTTGATTGCTTCTACCCCCTCTTTGAGTCTCTCAAACAATAACTTCACTTCCATTGCTTGTTCGCTTACATCTTCCTTGTAAGCGACATCCCAAATAGTCTTCACGGGGTTGTGAATAGCTTGTTTGGCAAACAAGCTGGGCCATGTATCCATTGAATGTCTCAATTTATCTTCACGAAAATTTACTTCATTGGCAATATTTTGGATAATGAGTATCAATCTTGCCTCCATAGCTTCTAGTCCTGTAGCGCCGTTACGCAAGTACCGTTTCTCCAACTTGGATAGACCTTTCTCTATCATCCAAAATAATATATCTGCTACAACCCTGCACTTAAATTCCTTGCTCATTGCATCCAAATGGCTTGTCCTTGCTCTTTTCTTGTAGGGCTCTGAGTCCTCTGAAAAAGCAGGCCGTTTACCCTGCCCTCGTCCCGCTCCAAGTGAAGGTTCGCTTGGAACCAAGGAATTTGTTGCAGATGGTACCTCATCGTGTCGAACAACCCTTAGTGATGGCTCTCCTACTGCGGGCTCACCACTTGATCCGCCTGAACTGCGAGCTCCCGGGTGTCGAAATCCGCTCAAACTTTGAGATCCTCGTGACCGCCCTCCTTCAGTGGTCCCCCGCGCTGATCCTCGTGGAACCCCTCGAGATCCTACTGCGCCTCGTGAATGTGATTGCGACCCACGAGAATTATTTCGTCCAAGTGCATGAAATTCTTCCATGCCGTGCCTGCGACCCCTGTCACTTCGCCCACTTCGACTACCTTGTCCTCTCGCCAACATACCACCACTCACACGATCGGCTGCAGCAGTGGTTGATTGAATTTCCACCTGATGAGCCTCGTGGAGTTGCATGTCTGCATCTTGATAATGCACCCTGCTATCGGCCATTCCTGTAAAGTAGTTAACCGGTCACTTAAACCGGTCACTTAAAGTGCAGTGCAAAAGTGAGTGAGTCCGGAAAAAAATGACAAGGGTTACCCCCGCATTCGTCTTTCCCAACTCCTATACCCTCGAAACCCGTACAATGGTATTCGCGCAACAAGGTCTCGGGTTTCCTATTGGGCAAGGAAATGGAGGAAAAAAGTGAGGACGTCAATGGCCTATCCGCCTTTATATAGGCTCCAAGGGGTAGGGAACATTGCGGATAGGGTTGGGAACCTGGAGAACCGCGCGGTCGGGGAGCGGACGGGCCACGGACTGGGAGCGGACGGGGCGCAGACTGGACGCGGACATGGTGCGGACTGGACGCGGACAGGGTGCGGACTGGACGCGGACGGGGCGCGGATTAGGTTGGAAGAGCCCGCGGACTGGCAGCGGATTGCCCTCGGACTTGCCCGCGGATTGGCCGCGGACTGCAGCGGATTGCCCGCGGACGGGGCGCGGATTGGGTTGGAAGAGCCCGCGGACTGGCAACCGATTGCCCGCGGACTGACCATGGACTTGCCCGCGGACTGGCAGCGGACTGCCCGCGGACTAGCCCCCAAAGACCGCGGACTGCCCGCGGACTAGCCCCCAAAGACCGCGGACTGCCCGCGGCCTGTCCGCTGAATGGGCGTCGTTTTTCTCCTCTGAATTGCTCTTTGCAACTGCCGTTGCTGTAGGGGTGGGGTTTGAGGGAGACAACAAGGTCGCCGTGTAACTACAAGTTTTGGCAATGTGAGAACGGTAATGTCCAATTTGAACCTCGATATAAATGCATTCAAAATGGGTAAAAAATATCCCGTTGTGTACAACTCACTGTGAAATTCCATGTTCGTAATGTCAAAGATAACAACATGAGAGCTTTGGGTTACACTAATTCAATCGGGAAATTAGACTTGGTCATAGTTTACTGAATCTTTAATCCTTCACTTCCACAAATTAATGTGGTGCTCTAAGCTCTTGCAGCATCTCTTGCACGAACATTACTCCGCGTTCGATATCCATGACGTCCATGGCCTTGCCGATATCGAGGTATCTCCCCACCATTAAGCCATTCCTTCACCTCCGGGGCGACGTCTTCCAAAATGGCATCCAGCGCCGCTACAAATAGTCGTTTTTGATGGTAGCGTTCTTCCCAATACAATTCCTCCGTTCCAGTGGTTGCAGGTAGTGTTGTATCACGATAAGCCCTTCGTAGTTCTAGATCCCCCACAGCTCGCTCGCCAGATGAGTTGTAATATGGTGGCGGTCCTAAGCCGTGCGCCAATTCGTTTCTTTGACGATTCCAATGCCACCCTAGGGTCTGGTAAAAAAACATCTTCATGCCGTAATCTGCCGGTTTGTCAGGATACATCTCATTTGCTGCATGTACTAGTTTGTCCGGATCATCTAACAATTCTTCCCCTTGAAAAGTATGCCACAGTTGTGCCTTGGACATATTATGTCTCCAACTCCACTCAACAAGGTTCCCATTGAAGTCTTCAAGTGCAAAGTCATAATCATCTTGACGATACATCCAGTGACTTGGCATGATATCCCGTAGGCCAAATTGAAGATACAAACCTGGATGTAATGGCGCCCTACATACACCGCAAGTACGCGAACGAATCATACTCTTGATTAGACAATGCGGATGGAACGAATGGCCACACGATCCAATCATATAACACCCTTCAGGACCCCAAGGATTATCGCAGAATAGGACATGATGATCCGTCGGATGTCATGGGGTGTGGTCTTTGCCACAACGGCTTTCCAATCATTTCAGTTGGATGATCATGCACTTCTCCAATGTCCCAACGGTGATCCTCTTCTGTCACAAGCCTCCAATCAATACTATTGTTGTTCAATAGTAGCGACGGATCACTATCGTCCCAGCTGATTGGATACATGGTTTCATCACGAGGCCATGATGTGAGCAAAAGGGTCCTTAACTTCTTCTCCGATGTCCATTCAGCGCATATACTCTGGAATTCCGCCTCGTATTGCCGTGTCCGTGCCACAGCGAATAACGTTGTGATCATCATCTCTTCGCGCTCATCGATTATTGTTGAAACCAATAATTTAAGATTGTTTCGGGCCGATTCTTCATTCTCCCGATATGCTTTTAATTCATCCAACTCTTGCTGCAAACCTGCATGCGTCATCTCCGTTGCTACATGTTGTGCTTGATTTCTTGTAGCTCCCTCTTTAAGTCTGCAACTTCAATCATGTACTTTTCATTACTACCGTTGACTTGATTGACTTGATTGCGTAGATGGGTCACTTCAGCAAGCAAGTTCTTCTTCTCTATCTCTAGCGCACGTACTTTTGACACCGTTTCCACATCATCGTCTCGTCCATGTTGCTACCTCTTTATCTCCACACTAAACACTTCCAATTGTGCTTGTAACTCACCATACTTATCTTCATCAAACTTCATCGGGGCGTCAGCGGCTTTGCTTTGAATAGCATTGGCCATCTCCAAAGTTTCTGAAAGTGGGTTCACTATAAGAAACCCATGTTTTTTGTGACAGGGCAACTAACGTGCAATTATGTTTTGTGCAGCATCCGGCACGTCAACGTTGACGTCCAAAAAAATCCGTTATAATTGATATGCGAAAACATGCCAAAATCTCAAAAAACAGGCCCATGTTTTTAAAACATCACAAAAACTTGGGGGTTGAAGGTGTTAAAAATCTGCCATGTGGCTGCCACGTCGCGTCCACGTCATCGCCACATGGACGGGCAGTGCCACATCCCCAACTTTTTCATCCGGGCCCTTGGTAATGTGGCCTATGATGTGGCGCATGACGTGGCATTAGATTGTGACTAGGCTTGCATACGTGGATCCGCCATTTTATGACGTGGCACCTTTAAAATATGACGTGTCACTTTTTAAAATATGACGTGGCATGTCCAATCAGCATAGTTTAATGCAATAATTAATTGTGGACAGTGTAAATTGGGACGTCATTTCTAACACGGTATGTTTTCTGTGACGTTCGTTATGACATTTTTTGTGACGTTCGTTGAGATGGAGGTCACCAAAAGCAAGCACCAAGTCAGCAAAAGCAAGTGCCATGTCACCAAAAAGAAGCGCCATGTCATCAAAAAGTACCGTATCACTTTAAGTTTCAAGGGTAATTCAAATTCATCCAAATATATGGATGAAAGTGAATCACTCTTGATTCAAGTGTGATGAGATAGGAGAGAAGGCCTTACATATATATACAATGGGATGCACAAGTGGTGACAATCCATATGGGATTATTGGATTTGTCATGGTGTTAGCCTCGTGTTAGCATAAACATTAAAATGTCACAGTAGACGTCCATCCAGACGTCTGTTCCAACATCCTCTTTGCCTACGTGGCAGCTGATTTCAACCTTGCCTACGTGGCACAAACATTTAAAAAAAAAATCCAATTTCTACCTTGCCTACGTGGCTCAAACATGTTTTTTGTGATGTCAGTAAGGACATCCACGTTTTTTGTGACGTCAGTAACGACATCCACGTTTTTATTTTGTAGGGGTCAGCCCATCTCCATTGGGTTTTAACCGTTGGGCAGTGTTTTACTGGAGGTTGCAGTAACAATCTCGAAGTTACTCACAGTAAAGCTGAAACCCCCCTACCGACGTGGCATTGTCACCTTTCTGAGGACGTTGTCTAAAACATGACTATGTTCACTAGGAAACGTTCCCCGTCCCGCAAAACAAATACGTTTATGCTAACATCTCTGCGTTTTTCCGCCAATTTTTCCATGTTTGGTGCAACATCCACCAGAATCCGAGAGCCCAAGGCTCGGCCCGTTCGCAAAAACATGTTTTGAAAAACACACTTGATCACAGCTAACGTCACAAAAATCACGGATTTCTTATAGTGGTTTGACCCCTCCCCAATCTCGTTTGGGGCATGCTTGTCCAATTCTTTGCAATGAGTGGCCTCAACCTTCTTTTCTCTACGCTTTCGACCGCTACTGTTCCTTGGCGAAACAATTATTTCTCGATTGAACGGCACTTCATCATTTGGATCGTCGTACAAAGTAGGGTTATCAAGGAACCATTGAGGGGCATTGTTTCTTGGAATCTCTCGAGGTTTCTTTGCTGAAAGATGGCGTCCAAGTCTCCGACCATCTTAAAAGGGGTCGTGAATCGTTGACCAATCCACTTCCTTTCCTAATTGATATTCTGCATACATCAATGCTGCAATGGATCTAGGAATATTATTCTTAGGCCATTTCTCCAAGTTAGAAATGGCACGTAAGATCTCGAGGAACCTCCACTTCACATGCACGTCATTGATCTGTCTATACGTGACTGCTCTCGCTGTACAATGTTTAGGGTGGAGCTCCGCAGGCCACCATCTGTCGAGATGCGCAAACTTGATGTACTCCAATGCACTGTCGGCTGTCCATGGCTCATGCACTGATTCCCAACCCTCCTTTGCTTGAAGATCACGATTTGCGTATACCTCCAGCTCCAAATCTGCTGGGTTCCTCTTTGTCCTTTTCACTATAAAACCCTCCTCGCTTGGTTTGTCCACCATCATCCTCTGTGCTCCTTGAACACCACCTCCGCTTTCCATCATGAAATTCTTCTAAAGTCCTCTACAGATTCCCGTATCAGAAAAGTTACTTACAATAATATCTATTTCCTCTCCCACATTACCTATTATCATACAAAAATTCTAGAACAACTGCTCTATTCCAAAAATCTGAAGACTACCTGCACTTCAAAATAGTGCTGCCTAGGCTACAAATTGAAGCATGCACTTCAAAATATTGTTGCCATGCTTGGATAGATTGCTAAAACCCCACCGTTGGCATAACCATCGCCTATAATAGTGAAAAAACAGATGCTTCTGAGGACAAACATCTCCCCTTGGAAAAATGAAGGTCCTCAAAAGGAGCACTTTCCCCTTTGAAGCCCCGCACACCGCCGTTAACGTGGAGGCAAGTGCGTCAAGGCTTTCTAGGACTAAGAAAGTGTCAAGCCATGGGCCCCTTCCGCTTTCTATAACATGTGCACCCCGTCCGCGTCCCGTCCGCGGACATTCCCTGCCCAACCCGCGGACGGGACGCGGACTGCCCGCGTCTAGTCCGCGAACAGTCCGCGGGCAGTCCGCGGACTGTCCGCTCCCAGTCCGATCCCCGTCCGCTCTCAATCCACGGGCAGTCCGCGGACTCTCCGCTCCCAGTCCGCGGGCAATCCGCGGACTATCCGCTCCCAATCCGCGGGCAGTCCGCGGACTGTCCGCTCCTAGTCCGATCCCAGTCCGATCCCCGTCCGCTCCCAATCCGCGCGCAGTCCACGGACTGTCCGCTCCCAGTCCGATCCCCGACCGCTCCCAATCCGCGGGCAGTCCGCGGACTGTCCGCTCCCAGTCCGATCCCAATCCGCGGGCAGTCCGCGGACTGTCCGCTCATAGTTCGATCCCCGTCCGCTCCCAGTCCAATCCCCGTCCGCTCCCAGTCCGATCCCCGTCCGCTCCCAGTCCGCTCCCAGTTTGTCTAAACCGTCCGCTCCCAATTCGCGC